>JAYDZG010000043.1:13878398-13893361 GCA_034509265.1 Microcambeva bendego
AAAAGACATTAAATATAATATGTTAGTTTTTTCCCCTTATTATCTGTCTTGTAATTGGATCCCTTAGGATCTTCGGCTTCTCTCCCTTTTACCAAAAGACATGCAAAAGATGGAATTGTTAGGATTGTGTTAGTGAAGTAAAATTTGTTGTTTCCTCTAAAACATTGATCTGCCATAACATTATGATCACTTTACTAATACTGCCCCCCCCCCACACACACCTTTGGTAGATACTGACCACTGCCACAAAACCCGCCACAAAAGCAATTTTGGAGATGCTCTTACCCTTTTCCTGTTTGTAACACATCAACTTTTAGGATAAAATGTTGACTTAATTCAATGCTGCCTAATTTATCCCATCCACTTCAGGGTGCCATGATGAAGAGAATTTACATTATTTACTTGTTGGTTGTTACAATGTTATACCTGGTCAGGCTAAAGCAGCACCAAAGAATGATTTTTGATCATGTTAAAATGATTATTATGTTTTTTGTTTGTTTGTTTGTTTGTTTTTTCATATATTTCATTGTTGGCACCATAAGCATACATAATAGATACTTATATTGCAATAGCTCTACTAAGCCAAAAAAATAATCAGCTGATCACTGCTCAGACAATGAGTTCCGGTTGAAGAACTTATGGTTAAGATTAAAGAAGTAATTAAAAACGTGGTCATCTTTCCCAGCCTCACACAGTCAAGCCCGCCTCTGAATCAATGCACCTCACCCCATTCCCACAGCTGCCTTTTTCCGTAACTCTCTGCTCTTGTGAGCACTGCCATCGATTAGCTCTCATATTGCACCAAGCAGCTCAGCTGCAGAAAAAGATGAGAGGAAAATGATTACAAAGCCATGCACACGCCTTGCTGATAAAAGGAACACAGCCAGGAGTTTCTTTTCGGTAAGCATTTATTATTATTTTTTTATTTCACTCCCTTCCTACTATCCTCCACCCCCTGTCTCTTTCCCAGCTCATGACTCTCTCAGGTCAGCGGTTTGGTGTGCCTCAAACACTCAGCTTTTTGATATTTTAGTCAATACATCAGAGCAGAAATGGCTGAGCATGCTCTTTGAACCATAGTAAATACATATTTATTTTAACAGAGACAGGTAGATTAGTTTCCCCTGACATTCTTTGCTGCATTGTTTGACCTGACCTAGCATAAACAAGGTCATGCAAGCCTTGTAGAGAGAAAATACTGAGAAATGATATCAAATATTTTCACTGTCTGAACTTCATTTTAGTTTGCAAATCTAAACAAACTTAGACTTTGATGTCTACAATGGACTCAAGAATGGAACAAAAGTTGACCAGTGTTCATTTTTGCTAATAATTAAAGTATTGATTTTGATACTGTCAGGGTTTTGCTTGACATAAGGACTGGTTGTCTGATTGTCCTCTTGATGATTAGACTTTTTATTTATACATTTTCTGCCAATTTTTACAAATTCTAGCATAGTTTGTCTTCCATTTCTGGGAGATCCCTGATTGCAGTCAAGGGTTCGGACCAGCGTGCAGCTCTTAGCAGAACCCCCTTTCACCAATGCACTCTGAACAGGCGCCCCTACATCTTCAATTAAGGGTCACAGTGTTTTGAAAAATCCCACATAGTGCGGCCAACCCGCCCATCAGACCCCACCAATTATGCCCTGTAGATGGTGCCCAGACGACCTGTAGAAACACCAGTTTCAACGTGGGAAGATCAGAATCCCGGCACTGATGTCCTAGTGGAATATCTCGCTGCGCCACCTTGGCACACCACACATTTCAAACAGATGACAGATCTAAAATGTAGGCAGTCAAGTAAACACTATGTGTCTAAAGTGTCATGCTGTTGCAGCATAGACAAAATAAGGTCTGGTTTTGTCTTGTGAAAATAACTGTGGAATTTTCAGGACAAATAGGTTAGTTTAATGGTACCAATTGTTTCTCTAGAATGTCTTTCTAAAAGCCAGACAACATATAAGCTTAGGCCCAGCTTAGGCCCAGTGTTTTCGCATATAATTTATTTTCTCTATAGTCTCAGTTTGCATTTACAAACAGTGCAACAATTTTCTTTGATGATGTTTTTAATCACAGTCACATGAGTTTCTTATCTGGTTAAGATTACAGAGCTGGTATTCACCACCACCAATATTCCACTCCAGTCATCAGTTGCTTAGTTTGTTTAGGGCACATTTCTAAGTCACTAAGCATCTGATAAATGCCATAAATTTTAGCAATTTTTTTTTTTAATGTGCAGTGATTGTTCACTGGCCTGAAGTGGTTCATGCCTTACTGTCACCAGGCCTTAAATCCATAGTAGTTTATATTTATATGGGCGTAGTTGTGTGTCATTATTAACAAAAATTAAAGCACAAACTGGAATGTAAGACATAAATGCTTAGCAGTTCTGTCTAGTGGGAGGAGGCTAAATCAGTAAACACCCAAAACATTTTCCACTCTTGTATGCACATAATTCTAGCACATACCCAAGGTGCTAAAGTACACTTACTGTAGATCTGGCGACTGTGGAGGCCACTGAAGTATGCTTAATTGAACATGTTAAGGAACTGGTTTAAAAATGAAATGGCCATAAATGTAAAAACACAGATTTGCTGACCAGACATTATGACCACTGAAAAGTGAATAATACTGATTATCTCATCATCATAGCACCTTTTATTGGGTGGGATATTTTAGGCAGCAAATGAACATTTTAGCTGAAACTCTTGTGGGTGTTTTCATTCTGCAGTGGTCAATATCTATCAAAAGGGGTAGGAAGGAAAAGACCATTATAAACCGATGACAGGGTCATCAGTAGCTAAGGCACACTGATGCACATGGGGAGTGAAGGCTGGCCATATGGCCATATCCAACAGAAGAGCTACTTTAATTGTTGAAAAAGTTCTGATTGTAAGGTGTCAGAATACCCAGTGAATACATGTGTTACGGTTGCAGCTGTTTTGGCAGCAAAAAGGGGAGCATTTAAAAAAAGTGGTTATAATGTTATATTATGATCAGTATAAAGATGTTTTGCACAAACATCTACAAATATACTCAGAAGAAAAAGTAGACATGTCATAGCATTAAAAAATGCCAGTATTATAATGCCTAGAATTGTTTCAAAAAGCATTCATCATAACAACAAAAAATTACATATAAAAAAACATAGTAATTATCTTTGTTTATAATTTGTTTATTATAGTTATTTAAAAAATAAAATTTTACATTGTAGAGTGTAATATATGTATATTGTACTTTTGCTTCTGCATTAAACTCAAAAGATCAAAACTTTTTTGATCTAACTTTTTCTATCAACAAAGTTTTTCTCAGATTTAGAGAAATACAATACTGAATATTGAGTCATCATTGTGTGCATCTTGACATCATTTTTGACTTTGCAGGCCTCCTATTTACCCTATTAGTATATGCATTTAATCTTCAAACCAGCAAGTGCCTGACTGATATTCACAACAGCAGTGAGGTGAGGAGCGAATCACGTCATCGAAGTCTCATTTACTTCTGAGATTTCACAGCCTCTCTTGAATCCCAGTCCTCATGCTTCTCATTTACTTATTCATCTGAACTGAATGTGAAATTCAAGGAGCATGCAAATGAATAGGACAACTCATGCTCCGAATTTTTGTTCTTCCAGTTATAATTTAATTAAAATGTAGATCACAGTTTACAACACTGTAAAATTAAGTGACCCTTTTTATTTTATTACCCCAAGTAAAGAATATTCTCTTGTGTCAAGGCTGTAGCTATGATTTCAAAGATTTGAACTTGAAGTGGAGGGGGGGGGGGCGCTTGGTTGAAGTGCTGTGGTACCTATGGAGCCACCTGAAAGTGGCAGTATGACTTTTCTTAAGGCACCTGGTAAAGTGACAGGGCATCATTGGAGCTTCTTAGCACTGGCAGCATATCCTCTCTGGAAGCCTAGTGATGTGGCATCCTACTAGAGTCCATCATCAAGGATGACAGTCTGACAGAGCAACTTGACTTCTGTGGAGCTGCCTGGTAGCGGTGACGAAATCTCCATAGACCTAATGTCAGGAACTTGATCGCTTTGGATTTGTCCTGTAGCAGTGATGTGACCTGTATGAAGCCCTTTGATGGCAGTACTCATGAGGTGTCTACGAAGCCATCTGGCTGTATTAGTAAGAAATCTGGGGAACCCTCTGGCAGTGGTGGCATTTTACTTGGCTGTAGTGGCAAAACCCTCTGTCAAGACCTTTGAGGGTCAGCTGCAAAAGGGTCAAGAGGCTGGTTTGAGCTGGTTGAATAACTTTAGAGCAGGCTGTGTCTGGAGACTGGGCTGAACAAACTGAACATCTATGGGCTCAACTAGAACTGTCTGATACCCAGGCAAGACTGTAGCTAGGACAGAAAGACCAGTGTGAAATTCACCTGGACCCAACTGTGGCAGAGAGTTGACCTGACCTGGTCATGACCTGGCTGAATCACTGAGCAAACCTGACTAGACAGTCAAATTTAGCAGCTCCCTGAACGATTTCAAGACAGATATGGTGAGCTTCAAAATCGTTACTGGGAATTAGTCTATTTCTCCAGTAAATACTGAAAGCTTGCTGGTTTCCACAGTGGACGCTGAATGATGGGCAATTTCCCTATTCTATATGGCAGTTTGAACTGGGTTACGGGTGTCTTCATTGGGCCTTGAAGCTGAATGGAGAACATGACAAGGTAACACTGGGAGATATGTAGCTTCCCTAGGAATCTGTTCACTGGTTCTCATTCCCAGTACCTACAAACTGTGGACACTGATGTCATCATAGGGAGTTTTCTCTTTTTCTGGATTTTCGGGCAGCAGTAGCTGCCCAGTCTTTGAGGCCACCACTTGGAAGTAAAAAAAAAAAAGTTTGCTTTTGTGGAGCAAATGCCCATCTGCCCATCATAGACAGATTGTTTAACAAGACACAAGTGCAGATATCTAAATACAACCAATAGGACAAAATAACAAAAAAACTTCAGTGTGCATAACTATTCACACCCCTAAAGCCAGTACATTGTAGAGCCACCTTTTGCAGCAATTACAGCTCCAAGTCGCTTTGGATAAGTCTCTCTGAGCTTGCCACATCTTGCCACTGAGATTATTGCCCATTCCTTAAGGCAAAACTGCTCCAGCTCCTTCAAGTTAGAGGGTTTTTGCTGGTGAACAGTAATCTTCAAGTCTGACCACAGATTCTCAATTGGACTAAGGTCTAGGCTTTGACTAGGCCATTCCAATGCATTCACATGATTCCCCTTAAACCACTCGAGTGTTGCTTTAGCAGTATGCTTTGGGTCATTGTCCTGTTGGAAGGTGAACATCCATCCCAGTCTAAAATCACTGACAGACCGAAATCATCATATTTTTTTATAACCGAACCCTGATTGAACTTCTCTACAACTTTGTCCCTGACTTTTTGGGGAATTTCCTTGATCTTCATGGTGTTGTTTGGTTATTGGTCCCTCTTGCTTAATGGTGTTGCAGCCTCTGGGGCCTTTCAGAAAAAGGTTGGACACAGATTGGATATATAATACCAAACAAGGCAAGGAAAAGACAGAGATGACAAGGGGAACTCTCATCAATACATACTGTGAACACAAGGGAGAGCTACGCTAGCAACATTGTTGATTAGACTAAAGGCTGAATGCTAACAAAGATTTGCAAATGTTCAAAATAAATTCCTAAACGAACATTAACTGTATTAAATAAGAAATAACAAATCATAAACTAATGTGAAGTTAACGGGTAGTAACATAAGGGGTAAGACACAATGGGAAACACAAAGACAAGGACAGAGACAAAGACAAAAACAAGATAGACTAGGACAAAGTTTTTACTAACATTAATTTCTAGGTCAGCACATAAACAGCAACACAGTTATCATGGAGCTTTATTATTATTATTATTATTATTATTATTATTATTATTATTACGTTCTGGGAGTTGTGTTTAACATATATATGTGTCAACATATATTTTCCCATAAGGAGCTGGTGTAATGCTATTTTTTGAAAGTATACAATACAATTTAAAAACATCCACAATCAATATAAAATACAATAAACGAAAGGTGCACTTTTTGTTGTTTCCTTATACTTCTTAATCATGATTCTTGATTTTGAAAAACCATATATGTGCATTCACTTGATCTCTTTTTGTGCTGTTTTAATTTTAATGTTAAATTTTGTGCACTTATTTTTCTAAAACAAGAGAGGAATTTCATTAGTGGATAAGATGGATGAGCAATAATATTTAATATTTAAGATGTTTTGTGTCCCTGTGTTTTTCTTCTGCTAAATTAATACACATTAGTAGATTTGTGTTAGTTGTTATACATCTTTAATCCTTACATATTACTTAAACACCCATGATGATATTTTGTTACAAGCTATTTAAACGTGCCTATGTTGTTCCCAGCACAAAGAGTTTTTTCCCAGAATTAAGCCCCTGGTAAATCTGAACAACTTTGATGGGCTTAAATAAATGTTGGTCATTCAACAATACAAGCTAAAGCAGGATTTAGCCGTTTGGCTAACATATCACTTGAGTGAACTTGGCCAAAAGCTAGCTCTCAGATTAGCTAAAAAAAGCACCAGAAAGTCAATGGCTGTTCTGCTGGGAAGTACACACTCTTGCCAATAAAACAAGGCTGAACAGACACACAGGCTTTTCCTCTTCAGATATGTTAAGCTAAGTTACACTGATCTTTTCAAATAGAGAATGATTGTATGAGGTAGACTTCAAATCCTGAAAATTGGATTTAGAGCTAATTAAAACAGGATCACTATACTTTATTAAGTTGTTGATGTTGTTTTATGTAGTTTCAGTTGTAGAGGTCCTTCATTTATATTTCTTAAGGTAATTGCTTGTAAATCCCATTGAATGTAGTAAATACATTTGCAATGACTAGTATTATAGGTGCACATTTGACTATGAGCTTTTTGTAATGTTCAAAATATCACAATTATTACTGATTATTTGTGAGACAGCTTTGTAACTAGGTGTGGCTAGTAATTGTCTCTAGTCTTAATGGAAGGGTTTTAAGAAGATTTTTTTGTGAATCTGTAAATGTCACACAGGTAGAAAGTACACACATGATTTGCAAATAACATTCAAATTAATACCAAAGGTACTAAAATATGCAAAAGCATTGACTAGACTAGACTTCAGTCTGCAATAATGCAACTCATGTTTTTAAAAGCAAAGTGGAAGTGTTGAGGAACCACAGTGCCATGTCTTAGTCAGAAAGTTGCTAGCCACATAATGTTGGAGAGCATGGTTTAGTGAATCATGTTGTGTATGCATATGTGTTTAAAAGCTAGAACACTTTTCTGACCCAACCCTCGTCTGAGATGTACATCAGTGCAAAAAACTGTGCATCATGAGCTTTATTACATGGATGTTCATGGATGAATAGAAGCATGCAAGCATTGAATGGAGTGGTTTACAGCATTCCTTAAATTAACTCTGGAGCAAGGGAATTGTGTTCTGTGGAGTGATGAATCACATTTCTCTTGTTGGCAGTCTGATGAAAAAGTCTGTATTAGGCAAATGTCAGGAAAATGTGACCTGTCTTACTGCATTGTTCTAGCTGTAAAGTTTGATAAAAGAGGGATAATGTTTGGGCTTGCTTTTCAGGGGTTGGTCTCAACTGAGAGGAAATCTTAACTTTTTTATCTTAACTTTTGGGGAAAAGTTTTGGGGAAAATTATGTACAAAATAATAAATACATACTGGCAAATATGCCCATTAAGATTATGCACCAAACCTTTAAATGGACTGTTTTTCCCCTGTTTTTTTTTCAAATGTTTTGCACCAGCTACAGAAAGCATAATTTGTATTAAATAAGGTACATAAGCAAATTAGTACTAATCAGTTAATAATTAGAAAGGAGACATTTGTAGTGGACCGGAACTTATTTTAAACATTTATTTAATATAATAATGGGGTAAGCTTGGGTATCTACTTTTTGTAGTAATGAGTCAGATTTGTTTATATTTTATCGATTTGAAAATATTCATGTAACTTAAAATGATTCACTTGTCTATCTGAAGGTAACTTTTTTTTTACTTGACCTGGGACATTATTCAAAGCCCTGATCAAAGAGAGATGACATTTGCTTCTCTTTTTATTCTTTTTTTTTCTAACAGATGGACTATCTCAGAAGATGGCACCCTGCGGATGACCAACGTGAGTGAGTCAGATGCAGCCAGATACACATGTGTGGCACAGAACCCGTTTGGCACGGCCAGCAGCACAGGGACTCTGGTGGTCAAAGGTGCAGTTTCACAAAACAAACAGAAATATCTGAAGCAAATGTCTTAAACTTGGACCAGTAGGGAGCCAAGAAAAATATGACTAAGCCAACCATGAAATTGATAATGAAATATATAGTTGTTTTATGTCCCCGCCAGCGTCGACAGAGGTATAATTCATTTGAGTTTTTGGCAGCTGTAAGTCATTGGTCAAACCAGTGATGTGAGAAAAGCCTCTGCCATCTGCAGTATTAGATGCATTTTTTTGCTTTTCCTCTAACATACATCTACACAGTGCTTATTAAAAAGAAAGAAACATACAAAAAGGAATATATTTCATAATCCATAGTTATCACATGAATGTTCCTAATTCATTTATGTTGGACATGGCAATTAGTCAATGGTGATTTTCAAAATATAGTAAAAAATAAAACATTAATTCTAATAGTGGCTCTATCTCATTTACAGCTGTATAAAATATCTTAATCAAGAGAACAGTGACTTCAGTGCAGATCATTCACAACTGCAATTATTATTATTATTATTATTATTATTATTATTTGTTTTGTATGATAATCACAAAAGACTTAAGTTATGATTGGCCAAGCCTATTCAAGATAGCATGGCTTGGCTGGTGCTAGTAGACAACAATAATTGGCATAATTTCTCTCCGTCTCTCTGGTTAGGTTTTCTTATAGGTATGCTGGTTCTCTACATTTCTATAAAGCATTTTAACAGAACAATCTAACCCCAAATAGGTGACTTCTAATTTCTCCTTAGTTGTAAATGAGTAAGTGTACCACAATGAAAGCCATAAATTACAATTGAAAAAGAAAAAAAAACTATTGTGACTCTTCAAAAAAGCAACTGTTTACATCTAAAATAGAGTTAACAACACATTCCACCAATCTAGTCCTAATCTCTGATATTCATTACACTATTTTCCTCAGTTCACAAGTTTTTATCAAACACAGTCATGGACAGTTTATGTATCTCCAATTCATCTCAATTGCATGTTTTTGGACTGATGGAGGAAACTGGAGCACCTAGAGTAAACCCATCATGTTGGGGAGAACATGCAAACTTCACACAGAAAGGACCCATACCTCCCACCTGTGGATTGAAACCAGGGCCTTCTTGCAATTAGTATAGTATAATTGATATATATTTTTACCTTAATAAACCACTATACAATCACTATACAATTGTTATTGTTTTATAATATTATTAATAAATTATTAGAAAATATACTAATATTTATTAAAATGTTTATTTCTTTATGTATGTATTTATTGCAGAACCAACCAGAATTACAGTCCCTCCGTTGAGTATGGATGCCACAGTGAGTGAAAGTATTGTTCTGCCATGCAAAGTATCTAGAGACTCCAGCATGGATGTCATCTTCAAGTGGTTTTTTAATGGGAAGCTTGTCGATTTCAGCCATCACGATCACTTTGAGATGATTGGAGAGGTACGTCTCTAAATATAGACATAGTAGATGTTTGCAAAAGCCATCTGTGTAGCGTAATTATTTACATGCCACTTAGTTGCTGCTCAAAAAGCTACATATTCAAAATGATGTGATGCGTCTGTACAGCTGGTGCTGTTGGTAAAATTCAATATCTCTCAACAAAGATTTGAATAACAAAAGCAGTGCCTGCAAAGCTGTTTGATTACAGTCCTTTATTCAGTGATTGCTTTAAGACTCATGTATTTGCCTGGACAAAAAACTCCACTTTTAATGCCATAGGTTATATGCACTGCTTTTTCAAACTACCAATAATGGGATCTGGCTTCTAATTAAGCAAGCATGCTGGTTTACCCAGACCATTATCATGACTGCAACACAAATTAAGTATCAGACACTAGATTTCTACTTTGTATTTATTTAAATAAATATATTGGTGCTATACAGGTTTGTACTTTATTTGCTACATGAAGAAAACATTCAGGAAAGGCATAATAAAAATAAATAAATAATTAAATAAATAATCAGGCCAAATCAATGATGCAGATCCGATCCAACCCCAACAGAAATCAAAGCAGCCGGAAATCAAAAAGTTTTACATTCAGCCCTAAGTATAACACAAACAAATGTAGCTGAAATGTATCTGTTTTGATTGAACAATTAATGTTGAGTCCAGTTTGAAGATTTGAAGTTTAACTCACAGAGCAGAAAATCTTTGCTATATTGAACTAGATATGTTTTTAAAACATATATTTTCAGCATTACAATAGATATTTCCAGAGGTGGCAGATGTATACAAGTCATATACTTAAATAAACATATTTTTTTATATTCAGGTGATAAAGGTGCGAGTTTTGATCACCTGGGTCTTTTCTGTGTTGAGTTTGCATGTTCTCTCTTGGTCTGCTTGGGTTTACTCTAAGACCTCTAGATTCCTCCAACAACATGCAAGTGAGGTTGACTAGAGATGCAAAGTGGTCCATGACAGTGTTTTTAATATTACCTTGTAAAATTATGAATTAAACATCAAATTAACCTAATTAACAAATCCTAATAAAAATACAAACAACCTTCTTATTCCCCATCATGAATATGCTGTCACTTGCAAAACCTTTCAACTGGTCAAGAAGAGCCAGACCTCACCTTACAACCCCTTTCAGACATATATAATCTGTGTCTGCAGATTGATTCTTATCACCTGCCAGTGTTGGGTTGTCACACAGAACTGGATCACATACAAAAAGCGACACTGAGCGTGACCTGACTCCTCCAACTTATGTAGCCGCTTGGATCAGTCCTGGAGAGCACGTATTGCAGTTTGACCTTCCCAAAATCAAAGACTGGCAATAGTGTTGTATGGATGCTTGGCCAGGTTCGTTGCCCTGATGGGATTTAAACTTGTTAGGTCAAACACTCTGCAATGGTGTCAATACAGTGCCAATCAAGCATCTTTATCTGTGAATCACCAGAACCCAAATCTTATGACTAGCTGTGTAGTACAGATCTGAATAATATTTTATCAACATATAATGTCTCATGAAATTTGCATACATTTTGCATGAACTATGTAGTTTACAAGCCTCATACTATTGTCATTTTATCTCACCAGGGATCATCTGGTGACCTTATGATCCGTAATGTTCAGCTGAAGCACTCTGGGAAATACGTATGCATGGTTCATACGGTGATGGACAGTGTATCAGCTGCAGCTGACCTAATCGTCAGAGGTACATCAGCTCTTCAAGGAGTTGTTTAAAATTCTACAGTACCAACCGGCATGAATTAACTGATAAATTAAAAGTCTCATCTTGCATTACCACACCATTTCTGTTTTATCTAACAATTTGGCTGTCAAATAATGACTCACAGAGTGTCTGGAACTGATGCATTAAATCCCGGCTCTGTGCTCCTCGGACCTTTTGTGTTTCCATCACCATGTGAAGGCTCTCCAACCCAGGCTCTGAATAATAAAACAGCTTTGCCTTTTGTTGCTGTACTTGACTCAGTTTAGGTTAAAAAAGTCTCACTTTGTAAGTTTGAATGTAACCTTGCCATAGCCTTCACTTTGACATCAATAAAATGATTAAAATAAATGTCAAATTGTTTTTAAATAGTGAGTTTTATATATTTGGATCATTGTAATATATTGATATACCCAAATAGTTTGTTTAACATTTATGCATGTTTTACTTATGTATCACATATGTATTAATCGGCTACATTCAACAGGTCCCCCTGGTGCCCCAGAAAGAGTGTTGGTGGGGGAGGTCACAGACAGGACGGCTCAACTCTCATGGACCCCTGGTTTTGACAACCACAGCCCCATTACTCTCTACATCATTCAGACTCAAACTGCTTACTCCATTGGCTGGCAAACTGTGAGAACAGGTATAGTGCACACATGTACTAATGTATTAATACACTATTGTTTTGATACAGTTTTGACACAGTTTGTTTTGTTTATTGGGTTTTTGACATCATGTTTTACACTTTGGCTACATTTATGAGAGGAAATTGTTCTTCATTACACAAGGTTAATCAGTTCACAAGTTTAAATCAAACAGGACCACCCAATTTGGGTATCAAAGCAAGGACCTTCTTGCTGTGAAGTGACTACCAACTTAGCCACCGTGCCACCCTTTGACACATTGTACCAATGGAAATACATAAACTATATGACTGTTCAAACAATATCCAATCAAGTTTAGATTATATGTAATTGTACAATAAAACTCAACATCGGTTAGTTGTGGGAGTGGTGTTGAGTTTAAAAATGGCTTAAGATTCATGTTTTTTTCCTAAGGATGTATGGGAAACCTGATAATGTTTCATTTATAAGAAAAACAGTGAGAAAATACAGCTGAACAAAGATACATAAATTCCTCTAACACGTGCTTTGATGACATTTTACCTCACCATTCAAAGCCAAAATGCTGAACAAAGTGGTGGTTCATTGTTAATTTTAAATTAAATGAATTATTTATTTTTTATTTAATTTTATTTTTTAACATTGAATTCAAGATAAACATCGAGTTTAAAGGTACAAATGTTTATACGAAGTTCGTCAAGTTTAATCTCCTTACCGTATGTTGGTCACTTTCTTTAAGAGACTGGGAACTCCATTCAGCCACATAATTTAAAGAAGAAGAAAAAGAAGAAAAAAAAACATCTGGGCCCATCATAACCTTGTCTGGAATGAAGCAGTTAATAAAGATGAATACTTATTTAATCTCTTTAACTGCTCAATCCCATTCACAACACCCACTTTTGGATGATTTATAGAAACTGCTCTCTCATTAGCGGGAATTTATAGCTTGAATTGATTATTGTTATACAGAAGACATGAAATTGTCTGAACTCAAAATTTCTTTCATCTTAGTTCCTGATCCTGTGTCTGGACAGATGACACAGGCCGTTGCAGTAAACCTCAGCCCATGGGTTCAGTATGAGTTTAGGGTGGCAGCCATGAATGCTGTTGGGCTGGGTGAACCCAGTTCTCCATCAGAGCTTGTCCTCACTAAAGCAGCAGGTATTTATCTACAGCTCAAAATATGCTGTATATCTTCAATCATTCCTTTTTAATGATAACATGAACTATCACTCACTTAACCAATCAAGGTCTTTTTTCTTTTTTTCTCTTCCTGTTATCCTCATTCTCATCCTTTTCTCTTGTATACTCATTCCTCTCCTTTTTCTAATCGTCTTTTGTCTCCTCATCATTTATTACTCTGCTTTTCTCCTTTCCTCTACCAGTACTATAGTTTCAGGCCTAAAGCAAGAATGTAATTTAACTCCATAATTAAATTTAATTTAATTCTCTTAAACAGCCTCATCTCGATGGCAGATTAGCCGTGGGAAATCCATGCTCATTGTTTCCTGTCAGTCATTGCACTGGGTCCCAAATCGTCAAATAATCTCCTAACAATTAAGACACAAATCAAGCGTGCAATGATCTGATCAGCATTCTAGGAGGTTTAGCTAAATTGTCTGGAAAACAGCACTGATGATGTTTGTTTTGCATGTGGCAGCCAAATTTATTTTTTCTTGCTTGCTGATGGTTTTGTTCCTTTTTCCTAAAAGCTTTTATTATATTAATTATTTTTGTAACAATGTCATGCTGTACTTTTTAATCGTTTTGATGCGCTTCATTAACAGGATTGTAGCTGTCTTTAATTTTAGACTACGTTAACCATGACTGTAATTTTATGCTTCCTGATGTTGATGACAGAAATTTCACAGTCTATTTTCAGCTTCTTTTAAAGTCTCGGTTTTGATCACATACTTACAAAAAATTAATGCCCTGTCAAACTCATCAGCACTTAAAAGCAAAAAAAGTTACACAGACTACCATGTGCTCTCCTTGACACATATAATACCACCAGGCACAAATTTTTAAATCAAAGCCATCTGGTAGAGCTTTTGACTATAAGACATAAGCCTGAGAGTTTGAATCCCAGCTCTGCCACTGTCGAGCCCTTAAACTTTCTCAGCTCCAGTGTTGCACCAGCTTCCATAAAGGCTTCATTGCACTGTACACCTGTATGTATTTATGACAAATTATATTTAAATATAGACACAAATGTTCTTGAAATTTTCATGCTTGTGGAGAGTAGTATGTATGAGTTGCAATTACAGCAACAATTAAATGATATCACACAGAGTGAATCTCAGGTGTGCATTGCTGTGTCTCTGTTGGTTTGTTGGTTCCACTTGAATTCAGCTTAGTTATGAGTGGTTTTAAAATAAAAGCTGCATTGTTGGTTTTTTAATTGTTGTTTCTTTACTGTGTACATTACTTGTTCTTCTTTTATTTATTAGTTCCTGAGGTGGCTCCAGTCAACGTGAGTGGAGGTGGAGGGAGTCGTGGTGAACTGGTGATTGTGTGGGAGGTGAGAAATGGTGACCATTATCAAAACTTACCATTAGGCTTTAAATTTATACATGATGAAAACACTAATGCCTTTAAAGCCTGATTTAATGACATTCTGATTTTAAACCTTATTAAAATAATGAAATCTGAGAGCAGCAACCTTTTAAAAAACATAAGACACTGTAGCAATAATTATTATGAAAGTCATGTTCGCTGCTTAAAAAATTCTGACAGTCATCATTATCTTTTTTCCAATTATGTGGTGTAGAATGTGTGCCATTTAATATACAGGGGTTGGACAATGAAACTGAAAAACCTTGTTTTAGACCAAAATAATTTATTAGTATGGTGTAGGGCCTCCTTTTGCGGCCAATACAG
>JAYDZG010000043.1:13994101-14009649 GCA_034509265.1 Microcambeva bendego
ATGCAACCAAGTGAACATTATCAAATGAGTGAATAAAAAAAAAACTGCTGTATACACCAGGGTGCAAATTGTATACTTTGCTGCTAACACCAGGGTGCAAATTGCATCTGCCAAAACATAAACATACCAATAAATTGAAAATTATTTTAACTATGCAGCGTTCTTTACTATAGTTATACTGTATTTTCCAGTAATACTGACCAGCAAATAACCTAATTGTCGGTTGGCTGTTTTGTAGTCTCACTCACTTTTGTTTTTTTTGTCACTTATTCAATCAAGGTCATGAGGTGGGTGGATTGAGCACAAGGCACATAGTCACTTCCTTGATAGGGAGCCAGTCCATCACAGGGCAGACACAAACACACACGCACACACTCACACACAAACAATCATGTACACAGACATTCACATATAGGGTAATACGCTGTCTCTCATTAATCTGTTCTTTGGACTGTGGGAGGAAATTGGAGCTTCACACAGACAGAGGGAGAACATGCAAACTCCAAACAGAAAGAAACACCCTACTTGGGGATTAAACCCAGGACCCAGTTGTGATTCATCAACAAGTATAAAGGTGAAATTTCCTGTTGATGTTTACATTTATCAAGTCTGGGGATAATCATGTTTGATTCATTTAGTGACTATGAGGGCAATTACTTTTTCAAATAGCGCAATTCAGAGCATTTTACCTTTAAAATGCATTTTGTAATCAGTTGGGGTACCATTAATGATAAAAGTAGAGGATCTGAAACATCTTCTTCTGGCTGTTCACATTGGGGTTGCTGCTGTGGTACACTCAGAATCACCATCTTGTGCTGCCCTGAGTGTCCTTCTTTGCCAGATAACCTGATTTCCTCCCATAAAACATGTATAAATCTTCTTTTTGGCATTTCTTTCCTCAACTTTCCTCACACTCCTCGGGCACTTTCCCAAACAAAGTAATTTTTTTTACACTAGCTTTATCTCCAAAACATCCCACCTAGCTGTCCTTCTAATGAAGTGGTTATATGAACTATATGTGTGCATATATGTAAACAATAGAAAAATAGCTGTAAAACCACCATATTTTAAAAAAGAGCAAATAAATAAATAAAAGTAAGAGCCTACATGGAAGATCCTATCACTTGTAGTGTCTGCTTATTGTTGGACTCTTGCTGTCTCGTTCTGTCACTCTTTTAATCTCTTTTCCTCTGTCCTTCACCCAGAAGAGATCAAATCACTTTTCACCTTCCTCTCAAGCCCTGACAGGAAATTTCACTCCATGTTGTGAAGTGCTTGTCCTTTTGGTTAAAAAAGGAGGTCTCGCACATTGAGTCAGCATGGTGTTACTAATGTAATCCCTCAACCTGTGTATCTGCTGAAATATAACTTTTTTCAAATTATCATAAAACTCGTATATAATATAGTGAAAGCCTTTCAATTAGAGTCCTGGACTAGTAAGTATAAGGTTACCTCACAACTGCAGTATGCCACTTTTGGGCCGTTGAGCAAGACCCTCAGTTGCTTAGGCTGTATATTGTGTAACTCACTTTGGATAAAAATGAGCAACAACGGATTATGTAATCATCTTAAATTAAGTGCTGCCATTTCACAGTTTCTTGGGGGACACAATTGGTCTAGTGTGCTAGGAACCATCAGATGTTTGAGAGTAATGGGTTCAATGTGCTTGCCCACTATCCAAGGTTTCAGAAAACAGGAATGTTAAGCTGTGTTTGAGAGAGGAAACTACTGAACATGTTCTTTATTGCTGCTTCAATGCTGGCCTTAGCCGGCTGGGATAGAAGAGATTAAGCTGGGATAGTTCATTCACATATAGTAGTGTGACTCTTCATATATATATATATAGTTATATGTTAGACCTGGGGTGTTTTACAGTAAGGAAAGGCAAAAATGCAACTTAAATTCAACTTTTGGATGCTGTCGTGAACAGTGAAAACATGCAAAACTCCCAGCAGGCAGTGGATTAAACCCAGGATTTTAGGGATCATGTTTTGCATAGCTCTCAATTTACCAGCTGCAACACTGTGTTTTTTACTAACAACAGAAACTAATGTTTAATGCCAGTGTTTTAAAATAAATAAATAACTGAATTCCTAACTTCAGCGAAATAAACCAAAGAAAATGGGACCATTCATGTCATTCTTTCTGATTAAACCAAAAGAAGGCCTGCATCTTTAGTTTAGGGTGCTTACAGATTCAGTTTCCTTTTCTGACAGAATGACAGAGATGGTCTATTTTTTCTCTGCCGTTTTTCTTCTAAGCTCTGGCATTAAACAGCCGTTTCTGCTTTAAAAACAGACAAATGTGACTATTCCACTTTAATCTCAAATCAATTCTTATATCTGGTTTAGAAGGTCAAAACCAGAGTGCAGAAGAACATGACAACCTTTGCGAAGATGATGCAGTAATGTGACACAGGCTCTTATCCACGGTTTGAGCTTTATCTGATAGACGGATAGGCAGGACACAAAGTGCTCATTACGCTCCATTAAGCATCGGCCACACACTGCTCCATCAAGCCAAGTTCAATCAGGCCATGTCCAAATTCACACATGTATACAAAGCATGAACAGCACACCATTACTGTCAACTTTGAATTACCAGTCAGGATTATTATTCATTTGTTTTAACAAACTTGATCATTTTTGGTGAAACACTGGGCCAGAACACTCTTGACAGGGCATCAATCCATAACAGGGAATCACACAATTTCTTTGAAAAGTACTATGAGGAAACCCACGCTCCCATGTCAAACCCATGACTCAAGTGTCTGTGCAGCAAACATTGATTGCATTAACACTGATCAGTGTTAAGCATTTCAGTCTCTAGACTACTGATTTATTAAGAAATCAATGTAAGCTACCAATTTAAACCACTGTACCTCGAGGAAGCTCATGTGGACATTGGAAGAAAAGGCACTAACTGAAATGGTGGAATAATCAAATATTATTTGATTAAATGTAAAGTTGCAAGTGTTGACATCATTACTAAATCATGATAATAGACATGCATAGTAGACTAGTAAACATAAAACATTCATGAAAGTCACTAAGTGAAAGTGAGATGTAATTAAAACTGGATTTAAAACTAGACAGGAAACTTATACAGTATTTTTGTGACTAGCGCCCAGGTGGAGTTAGTGTGATTTTCCACTATACACCAACTCCCCGAATCGAATCTCTGCATTGCTGGTTGGCTGGATGCTATCCTAGCCGCGAGGATACAAAAATCAGTGCACTGTAGTGCTGGTCCCAAGCTCAGATAAATAGGAGGGTTGCATCAGAAAGGGCATGCAGGCATCTGCCCTAATGTATGCTCATGCATGTATAATTGAAATATGTCAAAATCCTAATTTCTATATAACATGCAGAACTGAGATTTGAACTTGGATACTCATGACACTGCAATACTATTCTTACAATGCAAATAGACACACAATTCATCCAACAATAAGTTGCATGTAGGAGGTACCTACCCAGACATTGCTGCATGCTCACTGTCCTGACTATTAATTACTGTAATTTGTACTATTCTGTTTGCTGTAGATGACACATGGTCTTGATAAACTGAAAGCTAGAATGTATTTATTATTTTGGTAACTAATTTAGTATTTGTAGTAAAAGCTAGTTTTATGCACACTTTCTTTTAATTTTAATATGTAAATTCTGTAGCAATTGATCCAAGAGATCCAACAGCGTTGATAAATATTACACTTCTAATGTTAACAGCTTTTTAATAACCTCAAGTGCCATATAAAGGTCACATCAATTATAATATTCCATTTTTTTTTCTTTTTTTTTTCATCAATATTACAGTAATCTTCTATGATGTATAATGTAGGTTGTAATGCTATGCCTGATCCACAATACTGTTTAAATTACTACTGTTTATTTAGTAAAGTAGTAATTCTGAGCTAGCATATTTATTTAGAGTTTGGCTATGTACTTTTTGGAGCCTGAGGTGTCATACTCCACTACATAAATGCAGACATCAGCATTCTATATCATCTATCACAACAGATCCAACTTGCCTGTAATTACCAAGATTTTTATGGCTGGATTTATGGTGTTAGAAAGGGGACAGGACAAATATTGGTTGGAACCATTAGTAGTGTAAGCTGACACTGAGTTATGCATTACTGATACTTACGTTCATTGCATACTATGTCAGGCCTGACCCTATTTGGGACAACTGGAGCATCAAGGGCATGGGAACCAGAGGTAGATGGAAATATTGATGAATGTTCAGGCTGTTTCAAAACTCATGGCCATAACCCTTGGTTCTCATAGCAGCGGTCAGATCACTGACAAAACATATTCATTGCAAACAAATTTATATTCATTGTAAAAAATAACAAACTCAAGCCAAGGTGAAAAAACAAAAAAACAAAAGATTTATTGGTGAATTAACATTATTTAACCACAAGTTCATTTGTAATATTGGGTATTGATGCTGGACAGTAAAACCTGTGATCAAGACTTGAAATGTCAGGACTGAAAAATATTTTATGGAGCTTCTTATGTGCATGACTGCATTGTCAGGCTAACAAAATCAGATCTTTTTTTGCCTTCCTCCAAAAAAACTCTTCCCAATTTAGCCTTGTCCAACTACTCCGGCTGCTTTTATGGTTTTCCTTTACTACAGCAGACTTCGGCTCCTGACTGATCACAACTTTTGACCGACTGCATTTTTTCACCTTGATCAGCTTTCATCACACCCTGTTTTCATTATCATCAATCTCTGTGCAGACACCATCAATTGGACTTAAGTGCATCAGTTCTGAAGATTCTCCTACTGGCTAGTAGCAGAACAGATTTTTGAACCAATGAATTCAAGATGTCAGCTTGCGTGTTTTACTGTTGCACCACATGTTAAGCTGGTAAACACACAGTTTTGTTGTTGCTCCACCTGTCCACCAGGTGCCCACCTTGCTTCAGTACTTTACTACTCATCCTACTTATTACCTAGGCCTGTCATACATTATATAGACAGATAGACAAATGGTTAAACCGGCTCTTGGTCCACCCTACGTTTGTATAAATATTTATTTGTGTGTGTGTGTGTGTGTGTGTGTGTGTACTTAGGTGCAAATAGACATTCCAAATATATTATTAGCTTTGCTTTTTATATTTTCAATATTTTCATTGCTTGTAAGTCTCAGCTAATTTATTTTATGTTTGTTTTGTTGTTGTTGTTTTTTTGTTAGTATAAATGAGCATTAAAGCATCTCTGGTTTGAATCTCGGCACTGTAATTTGGCTGGGTGCTCCGCTAGCCATTCTGATGCACAAACCAGTGGGCTGTAGCGCTGGTCCAAAGCCCAGATAAATAGGAAGTTATGTCAGGAAGGTCATCTGGCAAAAAATTAGGCCGAATCAATAATGCAGATCACGGTTTGCTTTGGCGACCCCTAAAGGAGCAGCCAAAAGGATTCACAGTTAGCAATAAGCACTATCAAATTGTTCATTTCTTTCAAACTGATTTGATGGATCAACAGTTTGCCTCTTTTTACACTGACTTTACAACATATAAAAAGCTCCCAGCTCAAAATGGCAGGAAAAAAATAACAAAGCCCAAGCAGAAAAGCCCTAAGGAGATCCCCCACGGCATGATTTGCATACTTGCAGCACCATTTAAACCAAAGTAGCACTGAACTAGAATTACAACCCATCTGTTCTTAAAGGCTAAAGAATGAAGTAGAAGCATGTCTATGATAAGTCTGCAATTTGTGCAGATGGCAGATTGAGTTCTTTCTACCTGTTTAGGGAGATCAGCATATGCTGGTGGAGAACATTCATTCCCAGGAACTTTCATGTTCAACTAGCATGCTGTGATTAGGTAAAATATGAAGCAACGAAGAAGATAAAGTGGTTATCTACATTATTTTACTAGTCTGCCTTGTGTAAGTCATCTGGATCTAGAGCCCTTTATGGATGTTGGATGCCAGGCTGGAATACATGTTGAATTTGAAGTCCTTCGCAGGGCACCTTCTGAAAAAAAAAAATAGCATACCGACAACAAAGCTTAATTCAGTGTAAACCTCATTAGTAAAAAAAAAACTAATTTCCAAAGTATTTGTAACCATTTATTAAAATAGGCACTAAATAAAACACATTTTATTTCAATACTTGTGTAACTTTTCTTGTCAAGCTCAAAAACATTTCTCGAGACTTCAGTAGACATGGCTTACAAATGACTACAGCACAATCACCAATACCTTGTTTTGATCTGAATGGAAGTTTATTTCACAGTATTAAACAGGCGCAATTTGTGTTAACATTATCCTGGGTGTGTTCAAAAACCTAGTCAGCTATCTTGCTCTCTAACAAGAGGATAGAGGATTCTAATAAGTGATTGACTTATAAGTCAATTATTATTATCAGGTTATTCGACCAAACTACTCATACTATGAATGGGTTTCGCTTACTAAACTAATACATTTTGCATCCTGCCATTCACAGCAATGTTAATCTCCCTCCATCCTGTGTCCATCATTGTCACTGACAAGCCAGAACTTGCAAATAAAAATTATTGTACATATTTTAACAAAATGAAATTCAGGGATAATTTAATAACATTTAAAAATTTGTGGGAAACTTGTGGGAAAAAAACAAGCCACATTGAATACTGGTATTGCCTTCATCCCTAAGGAAGAATTAAATGCTCCCTCTGTATTCAATAAATATATTCACTGTTTACATTTTTACCTCCAGTGTGTGTTTGTGTGTGTGTGTGTGTGTGTGTGTGTGTGTGCGTGTGTGCGTGTGTGCCTGTGCGCCTGTTTAGTTTTTTGTGCAACTGAGGTCTCGTAGACCTGTGAGGCGTAAGCTGCGAGACTAGCTTTTGTTAGTAGTTTTAATTAAAATAGAAGGGAATTCAGGGTGGCTCGGTGACATAGTGGGTAGCACTGTCACCTCACAGCTAGAAGGACCTGTGCAGGGTTTTCATGTTCTCCTCCATGTCCACGTGGGTTTCCTCTGGATACTCTGGTTTTCTCCCACAGTCCAAAAACATGACACCATGTTCATTGGAGACACCGAATTGTCATGAAGGTACCTGCGAAGGACTGGTGCCCTGTCCAGGGGCCCGTTGAAAAGCCGGGAGAGACTCCAGAACCTCTACTGACTCTGATTAGGATAAGAGATTAAAGAAAATTAACTTAACTGAATTCACATATCTACTCCAATTAACCTGACTGTGGAAGGACCATGTGGGAATCGAACCCAAGACATTCTTGTTGTGAAGTGACAATACACCAATCCACCGTGCCACCCTTTGCTGTAAAATGTAGACATTGGACATTGTTTTATGCAACACAAATGAGTCATTCCAAAATATTAATAATAAATATTTAAGTAATAATTACATTAGTCATAACCACTGCACAGCACAACTTGACTAATTCATGAAACAGCATTAAAACAAAATACAGCAGCATGTTACATACAATAATTTTTTTAATTAAAGTCGATCCTGAAACTAAGAAGAAGAAGAAGAAGAAAAAACTTCCCTTAAACATTTTAACATGCTTAATCTAATCTGTCTTTCTGATATTCCGAGGAAGGGAAAGAGTGGAAATGGTGGGGCTCTTTTTTTTGAGCCACTGGCATGTATGTTAAATTACTTGTGTATCTGGTTTGAAGAGATAGGCTCTTATCTGTTATTGAGAGGTGGTCTGATCTGGGTGTCTGGAGTCCAGTGGAACGTCTCATCTCAACATCGAAGTGTGTCTCAACATCAGCGCTGCTCCCAGGAGCACTAACCACTTTAGCTCTTGCCAAAGCTCTGCTGCTGAAATACACTCCCCTCCACACTTAACTCGGTCATGAAAAATGCACAACCTATTTTACTTTTTCCAACATCTGTTAGACCCTCTGGACCTAAATGCATGCTTAGCAGTTTTTGTTCATCCCGTCATGTATTACATGTTGCAATGCACTGTAGTGCTGTTACTTATGGAATTAACGTTGACTTTACAGACTAGAGCCTTCATTGTAAAACCAAGAACATGGCATTTGGTGCATTCATTTAGCTTTATAATTGATATTTTATGGATGGTGTGGCAGGGTGGCTTGGTCACATCACAGCAAGAGGGTCTTGGGTTCAATCCCCAGGTGGGGCGGTCCTTTCTTTGTGGAGTCTGCATTTTCCCCCATGTCTGTGTGGGTTTCCTCTGGGAGCTCCAGTTTCCTCCCACAGTTAAAATATTCAGCCTGGTAATTGTCCTATTGGTATGGGATAAATTGAAGGGTTGTGTCAGGAAGAGCATACTGTCACCAGCCAGTGCTAACATAGTCAATTCTCACAGAGCATTTTGCAACCCAACTTGCACAGGTGCCCAGTCCAATCCTTGTTGGAAGCTTGTTTTTCTACATATGTTTCTAATCTATTGTTTCATCACCTATATTATAAATTGAACAAGTTACATTGCATGTTAAACTGTTTTAGTCATTTAATTTTAGAAAAGTGATGAGAAATGTTACAATATTATGACAAATAACTATGTGTATGAGATTATGTTTATTGAATATGTGTGATTTTCAATGTACAATGTTAGTTTAAGTTTTATACAGAAGAGGTGGTAAAACTGTGTTTACTCACACTTAACATTGTTTTGTTTTGGACTATAATGCTAGTATCAACCATTACTAAGTGAGTTTAATGGAAAGTAATTACCCTGTGTTTAATAGAATAATTAAATACTCTGATCTAGCTATAATTACCAAACTTCATATTTAAACGTTTACATCAAATAGTAATCTCAGCTTCAGTTTAAATACCCAATTATTTTCATAAATGTATATTTCTTAGTTGCATTTATTTGAAGCATCTTACATGATAGTAGTTTTATGGCACTCGGAGCGCACTGAATTGTAGTTTAATAGACTGTCATTAGTTTCTGTTTTTAAGGCTGAGATTGCTGGAAGGTGAGTATTTTATTTTGTTTCACTTTGCTTTTTTACACTGTTTTTAAAAAGTAATCAATGAAAAACAATGCTTTTATGCTGCTGAGCATAAATGGGTCATTATTCGGTCATTTGTGTATGCCCTTGAGGCTAACCTAAAGTCAAAGTACTTGAAATTTGAGTGTAGGCAAATGACTTGCCCTTTAGGTAAACAGCACAGAGAGAGTTTCTGCTTAAGAACCCTTAGATCTGTGATACACTTTGCACTGAAACCAGATGGGCATTGTGAATTAGACTGATGTCCTGTCAGTGTGTGGAGTGGGTACTTGACTCCATAGGGTATATGGATATTCAAGTGAGGTAAATGATTTGGAACTTGATGGCAATATTAATGGTGTTTCTGTATTTAGTTTCCTTGAGCTAAGGATTCTTTATGAAAAAAAAAACACTTTAAAAGTTTGTTTTAACTTGTAAAATTATCATGTTGTCAAGAGCCTTATTTTATCTACATCTAAATGAATTGTATCACCATACTCTAATTATAATATATAATACGTAAAATTTAGAATCCATTTATTTTAAACAGACAAGCTTTCAACAACCAAATAAATGAAATATATTTTTTTATTTTGTGTGACCATTTGGACAAATGTCCTAATAGCATACTGGGACAGAGTTGTCTTCCTGTCCTTAGACCACTCTTCAGTGTAATTGGTACCTATTACCAGTTGTTTGTACAAACTCTATTAACTTTCTGTCACAGTGATTAGAGGTAAAAACTGCATGCACACCTTGTTAATACTACTACTACTACTACTACTACTACTACTAATAATAATAATAATAATAATAATAATAATAATTTTGTTAATGTAATCAATTTAGTTAAACTTCAATTATTATTAATAATAAAATAACAGACCCAATCTTTGGAGTTCAATGTCTGGTGTATATACACAAAACTCCTAATATATGGTTATATTTTTCTAGGCTTCTTTAACCTTTAATTGTCTGCTTTTGATGGCCATCAAAAACAAGCTTCTGTTTTTTTGGGGAACTCAACTTGGCAGTAGTGTTAAACTATTGTTCAAACAAATGTTCTGGCACACACATTTTGTACGGTGTAAAGTATAGTATATTTTAAATGTGGTAGAATTGGGAATATGTGTAACCAGTATAATTATAGGAGGATTTGTTTGCAATTACAACGTCTGTCTGGATTCTTACCCAGGACATGGTGTTGGGTTGTGATTTGAATGACCTTAAATACAAGAAATAACCTTTGTCTGTTTTATTGTTGTGCTTTTAAGGTGGCATGTAAAGCAAACGTTCTTAGTGTCACTAGGAGAATTCATTTGAACTTTCTGACTCAGATCTTTTAGAGATTTTTTCAACCTGTCTATGAACCAAAGTGACAACAGCAATACGCTGTACTGTGTACACGTAGTCACAATGTAAACTACCATATATGAACCATATATCAACTATTCAAAAGCTGTGCATTCACAACACCACCATGTTAACTCATTGACACTGGGACTTCAATTGGTATAATCCATTTTATGGATGATATTTACAGAGTTTGCACCGGTTGAAGACCTAGGATAGGCTCCAGGACCCCTACCTGACCCTGATTAGGATGCATAGTTACAGAAAATTAACTGAACTGATGTCTACATTGTTCTCAACTGTCTGAGTATTTAGTGGTGTGTATATTGTGTGTCTCAGTGTGCTTTGCATATTTTATTACTCAGTTCTTGTCTAGACCATGAGTGATACTCTGGTCCATTTCATAGAGGAGCACAAGTCCTCCCAATGCTCAATGCAAAAATATTTTTTTTAATAAATTTAATTTTTTATGATGTACATCTGGTTCTTCTTTTTAAAACAATCACACCTGAAATTAAATGGCTACCTACTAAGTGTGGCTGATGCAAATAGATTCAGTATAATTAATCGACTGACTAATTAGTAGTATTAGAACGTCTACCAATAATTAAATCTTTATGGTAAAGGCATGTGGTACACTGATGTTCTTCATTCTGTCACAAAGCACATGCCACAATACCAATCCTGGATTTGGTTTTATTTTTTATGTTTATGTTTTACTGATTTGTTTTACCATTTGCATATATATAGTACGCTGCTGCTTTTGAGGCGTATTTTACAACACTTAAATTAAACTTTTAATTTTTCTTTTTCCCTTCTTTCAAAATCCAAAGTTGACGGGGTTCATGAAAACAGTTTATAAGTGTTGTCATTAGTGGAAATTTCCTTAGTAAGTCAGCCACAACATGCCCACTAGCAACATGCAGGATTTCTGTTGACTGATTAGGCAAATAAATATTTTTTTTGTCTGTGATTTCAGTAATTGGCAGTGTAAACATTCGAACACATCAGGGTGCTCCACCACTCCACCACACATTTTTTTCTCTCCCCGCTGTTTTTCTCAGGTTTATTTTTCTATATCTGTCCTTGACAGCCAGATATAGCTAAGAAGAGATAAAGAGCTTACCAAAACTACTTTTTCCTTATCTGGGCCTCTCACTTTTCAGCCTCTGTTGCATTGTCACCATTACTCTGGCCCATCATGTGAACTGAACACTCCAAAAATCAATACACTTGAGACGTGGTTAGAGCTCCTTCATCTTTGGCAGTTGATGATTTGAATGAATGAATAATTCATCCATTTAAAAAGCAGCCGGGGAGGAGATGGTTGAAACACTCCTTCACCTTATCGCTCATCATCTATGAAACTACTCCGTAATGCAATTCTGAACATTTAGCACTTAATGGTGTGGAGGAGAAGAACATGATCTCAGTTCATTAGGGTCATTTTTAACTATTATGTGCAAAGGCACTGCCCCTCACATGGATATAAGCACACAAGTAATCATGGGACACAGAGAGGGAGAAAAAGCATGTCAGTAAAAGTATATTTCTGGCTAAACAAACATGGAATACATGGCATGTACAACAGTTTTGTAAGATTTGGGATTTGGATGTAAACCTGTGGACTTTTCATGTTGTGAGAACATTAGACACACTTAGAAAGGACTAAATGTATCCATATTTCCAGTGGCAAGATCCAGTTAAAGAAATATATCCTCACTTTTGCCAGATTATGTGAACAGAACAGTTTAAATAATTGGCCGAAAGATGAGTAACTGTTAACAACTCAATACTGTGTATTATGGTGGTTAATATCGACTTGGCATAGTTTTTTATCATTATTATTATTATTATTATTATTATTATTATTATTATTATTATTATTATTCTTTCAAGCTGGAGGCCCTTCATGATGCAACCCTCCTGTTTATTCAGGTTCAGAACTGGCACTACAATGCACTTTATGCATAATAGGTTCTTACAGGGCAATTTAGTGTCTCCATGTAACCTAGTGGCATGTTTTGTGGGACGAAACCAGAGCACCCGGAGAAAACCCACGGGGAGTACATTCAAATTTATCAAAGGAAAGACTGAGATCCCCTCACTGGGGGATTAAAGCCAGGACCTTCTTGCTGTGTGGAGACAGCACTTCCCACTTAGCCACTGTGCCACCCTGGAACATAGAATTTTAACAAGAAAATGTAAAGGCTTAGATTTAGCCAGGTTTTTTAAGGATTTGTTGGCTATGTGGCTGGAGCTTCCTACCAACTTCAGCCTAAGTATTGAACAGCCACACATATCACCAGCAGTGCTTTTAAGCATGAAAGCAGTTATCCAGGCTAAAATGTGGCAGATCAAGCATAATAAGGTATTTTAAGCTATGGGTAGTTATTGCAAGACTATTAGTGGAATGATCAGATGGATGGATGGATGGATGGATTAAATTACAATATTTTTTGCACCTAGGTCTGGTTTTGTATGAATAGTGTGGCGGTAGGACTTAAAATACTACTCAAAAATGGAAAATTGAAATCGTGAGCCCTGACTTTTTTTTCTCCAATGACAAAGCTCTCTCCTAGAGGTTATAAGAGACAATATCACCCAAAATTTGTTGATTTGTTGATAATGTATTGATCTCTCATTATCTATTCTTTCTGTTCATCCCAGTAATAAATGGCCCACAAACTGGTTCCAGTTATTGGGGAACATGAATCAAGTGGGTAAGGAATTGGACTAGTAATTAAAAGGTCACCGAAGGTCACTGTCAGTTTGCCACCGTTGGGCCCTTAGGCAAAAAAAGTTAAAAAAGCCCTGTCACTTCTCTAGAGATCTTTTGCAACCATTTATTGCAAAAACTGTATTTTTACTGTCTTCATAAAATAACAAATATTCCTTCATAGGCCAAGCTAGAACAGAGGATGTACTACAGGTACCCATATGCACAAAATACACACACACTGTAAGTAAGCTTCTTTCAAGAAAGGTTTAAATAAGTGTTTTGTGCCAGAGTCTGCAGACATTGTAGAAAAATATTAAGCTACTATTAGAAATACACTACATTCTAATAAATGAAATCATATTTTAGCCACTGCTAGCAAATGCACAAAATCAGTTATGTATAGGAAAATGTATATAAAGAAAAATCATAGTTTAATAAAAATTACAGTGACCTGCACAGATCCCTGACCTCAGCCCAAGTCAACAGCTTTTAAGGCTGAAAAAAGAAACCAGAAACAGTCACACAAAACTGCCGAACAAAACAGGTTTTTGCATTACGCACAAAGGTTTACAATGGCTTTGGAACAGATGATACATTTATCTATCAACATTTTTTGGCAGATATAAACTAAATTTTGCTTAAAGGAAACAATGCACTGGGTGATAACCAAACCAACTGCCAACTGCTAATTACAGTAGAGAAGAAAGCATTTTGACTGTAGCTTGATGTCACTGGGGAAATTCTGCCAAGAAATCTATGGAGGAATGTCTGTACGGTTAAGCATTACCTAAAGGTTAACAGAAAGTAAATGATGAAAAGAGACAATAGCCTAAAGCAAACAAGTTAATCAACAAAGTAAAAAAGGCTTAAAATTTAACGGTCCAGAACCTAACGATATGAGATTCTGTGGTATAAAGTGAAAACTGTTCATGGACAAAATCTCAAAAATGTCAAGTTTAATCAACATTGTTTATTATAAGGAATAAAGGAAATCCACAAAGACACAGGAAAACACACAAAACTTGCAATTACTGGTGGCTAGGATCAAAGCAACGGCATCTGGAATCATATTATCTGTGTAGCATTCGTTTTATCTGCTGTTTCACCAGGTGACCTTGATTTTTTTTATTTGCTTGAATCACCGTTGGTGTAGAAAACAAGTTTGTCTTAAAAACATATTGTGTGAATAATTAGCATGTTAATATTAAAAAGCCTTAAAATAAACAAAATTACCCTCCAAAATAAAACAAATCTGTATCTTGGTCAGAGTCATGGTGGGTCCAGTTCATTCAGAATCCATATTAATAATTATTCCATATTTACTATTTATTAATCTATCTATCGGTTTATCTGTCTATTTAGTTGACATATATACTATTGGTCAAAAGTTTTAGAACACCACAATTCTTTCAGTTATGTATTGCTAATTCAAGTTGTTTAACTCCAGTGAATAGCCTGAAATGGTACAAAGGTAAGTGCTGAACTGCTAGGTTACCCAAAACTGAAAAATATTGTACATTTCTGAAATATACAAAAGGCCACTTTCAGGGAACATGTTCTAGGTTAACAATTTCAAGCCGTTCTGCAGTAATGAAGGTTAATCAAGCCTTGAAAGCTGGATTACACTGTGGTACCATAACCTGGTGAGTATCAGTTGAACAGTATTGTACTGCAGAATGTAGTGTGTTGCTTCAAAAATGGTGAGAAAAAGGTGTTTGACAATGGAAAAGATACAGACTATCATAACATTTAAAATGTAGGTGTTTTCTCAGAGAAATTGTCAAGAAAGTCAAGGTGTCAGTGAGTACAGTTTTCTTCACCATCAAAAGGCACTCAGAGACTGGGGGAAACTATGGCGGGAAGCAGTCTGGCAGACGCAAAGCCACAACTGAATAAGAGGACAAATTTCTGAGAGTTAACAGCTTGTGCGATAGGTGGATCACAGGACAACAGGTTCAAGCACAGTTTAACAGTGGTCGTAGTAAGCAAGTCTCAGTTTCAACTGGGAAGAGAAGACTTAGAGCTGCAGGTTTGACAGGATAAGATGGAGCAAGAAAGCCTTTGCTAAGATGTCAGAATAAGACAAAAAGGCTTGTCTGGGCCATGAAACACCACCATTGGATTACTGAAGCCTGGAAGAAGGTATCATTGACTGACGAATCAAAATCTTGAAGTCTTCAGTTCATCATGCAGGATCTTTGTTTGCTGTTGAGTAGGAGAAATTCTGGTTCCTCAGTCTGTGACATCAACTGTCAAACATGGAGGAGGAAGTGTTATGTGGCTACCACTCTGAAGAAGCATTCTGAAGAGCCACGCAATACAATCTAGTATGTGCCTAGCTGGTCAGGGGTTCATCCTACAACAAAATAATGACCCAAAACATAAGTCCAAGCTATGCCAGAACTACCTCAGGAAAAAAGAACAAGATGTAAGTTGGAAACATGGAGTGGCCAGCACAGTCTCCAGACTTAAACTCCATCAAGATGGGACGGTGGCCTAGTGGCTTACACTGTACATCTGTATATGTGTAAT
>JAYDZG010000043.1:14019136-14031550 GCA_034509265.1 Microcambeva bendego
ACTTGCCCCCATCAAATCTGACCGAGTTATAAAGGATCTGCCTAGAATTACTTAAATTCAGGTGTACAAATCTTTTTAGATTGGATAATTTGATTGCTTATAATCTTGGGTTCGCCTCACAAATACAGAAAGCACATTACATTATATGAACAATACCATAGGGGTTGCAATAATGTGCCCCCCAGTGTTGGTCCAAAGTCTCCATGAATAGGAGTGTTGCATCAGTGTAAGAACTGTGCTTAATAGGACCAGCACATTCACAACTCCAGTTTACATTTAAATCTGTTCCCAAAGCCAGCTCCATTAAGACATGGCTTGACAATCTTGACAGTGACCTGCTTCACAGTAAACACCCATGGGATGGTTTGGAAAACTGATTGAGACACTGTAAATAAATAAATAAAATAAATCGCTATGGTTTTAGTTCGGAAGGTCAAGTCCATTGGCAGATGCCCTCATCCTTAATATAGAGTAGTGGGTGGCATGGTGACCCGAAGGTTACCACTGTCATCTCACAGTAAGAAGTAGTTTGAATCCCAGGTGTGTATTAACCTTTAACTGATAAATCTTGTGTAACAAGTAAACTACTTGTTTAGACATGAATGTAACCAAAGTGTAAATCATGACATTAAAATCTAAAAATATAAATAAAATATAATATAGTGTAGAATATTTATATTGAATAAGAATGTTTTAAAGTATTAACATATACAAAACATTAAATAAGTATTATTACTTTTAAACATTGATTGTGTGGGAAAGTTACACAGTTGAAGCTGTGCTGGTGTCATAGCTGTTCCCACAAAACGTATATATGTCCAAAATGGAAATGGGATCCCTCAAATGAAAAACCAAGTAAATAAATAAAATAAAATAATGAAAAAAAACTCACCACCTTCTCACCATGGACCTTAAGCTTATATTTGTAAGAGATGGCACTGGGCTTAGCTTCAGGCCATCTGCACCGTGGTAGGGACATAACACATAACAAACAGCATGATCTTAACCGCCAGATCCTCTGGCCCTCGGCAAATGTTGCCTTCCTTTGAATTCAGGAGCAAGTGCCACAGCCAGTAACTGCTTTTCAGACTCAGGTAGCTAAACCACTGGAAAGAAGCAATGTAGTTAAGGGTACTCACAATATGGTTAAAAAGTTATTAGGTCAATGCTTAATGATACGATATACAGATTATCCAGGTGAAGGCAACACTTTTTATGACTGCTGCTTTGCCAAAGGACTCAAGTGGTTTTTACATCTGCTGCAGTATACCTTTTTCTATCATAGTAGGGGTCTGTCCTTTGAACTTTAAGCAGCAATCTTTTGTTAGAAGCATTGGCAGTCCCTAAAGTTTGCAAAGTTTACTTCAAACTCCAGCTGCATTTGCTTCTGGTTGTTCTTTACTTTATGTAAGTCAATAGCTTGCCATAGGTTCCCTTTGGTTTTCATGTTTACCCTGGCTTCCCATGTGTGGCAAAAGTGAAGCTTGGATGGTAAATGGCAAAGTGACTTTTAATTTAATTAATTAACATTTGGGCTTTTTTCAGCTTTACACAATTAATTTCAATTCATAAAGAGAAATATTAAAGTTTTACGGTGATGAGATCATACATGAAAAGGTTTGAGTTTTGGTCTTTTTAAAATGCATTTACAAAGCCTTTTTATATTGTCAAGAAAATCTTAACATTTGTCAATGCAGTTTTGGATTGTTTTGTAAAGTAAAACATTTGAAATATCAAGTAATGTTTATTAACTTCTTATTAATTAATAACACTTATGCAACCATTTATGTATGTTTATAGCATGCACTTGTTTATTTCTCTTTTTGTAAGGTTGTTTTTTACAATAGATGACTGAATTCAGTAGTGTAGAACCAAGTCTTTGCCATCTTCAACTGAGAGAAGTGCCTGGCTGCTCAGTCTATTCAGGGACATTGCTGATCTTAAGCTGTTTTCTACAAGTCTTCTAAAACTCACATCTAGCAACTATTACAGGTAATGTACAAAAAAGCCTCCTCTAATACCTGCTAGTTACATGCTGTGTGTGGCATTAATAAGTTAAAGTTAGTGTTAGACCAAGTAGAAATATTGCAAAAGATTTTGCACTGAAGCACATTGTAGCTATAAGTTCTGGTATTATTTCGCAACATCTAACTTGATACTGATAAACTGATATTTTATTTTAACATATTATTATTATCATCCTCATCAACCTCTTCATCATCATCATCATCATCATCATTATAATAATAATAATTATTATTATCTTATATCTTATACTTGTTTGTTCCAGTACATCAGAGGTTCCTACTCATTCTACCTCAGGGACTGTGGCTGCTTCTGAAACTAACAGTGTGCATTTTACGGGTTTGTTGCGTCAAGATATGTAGCTTGTTATACTCCGGAAACTAAGCTCACCTTTAAAAAAAAATGGCCAGAGGTCTTCTTGTTCTTAATCTATCTCTTTCAGTCTGTCTCTCTCCCTCTCTTGTTTAATTTATTTCAGGTCTTTTTTATTTTCTTTGGCTTACAAATCTCAAGTCAACAGTATGCGCACAAGATTGTCTTTGAGGGAGGAGGTGCTGTGAGGGACAAAAAAAAGAAAAAAAAATAGCTTATCTGTCATAATTTATTTCCAAAATAACATAGAGTATAAAAATGAATTAATTTAGCTGATCTTGATAAATGGTATAGTTTATCTTTTCTTAGTCTTTTAGTGTATCAGAAACATTTACATCTCTGCACGAACTTCCATAGCAATTCCAATCTCAAACCATGCCACTACTGTTTGGTTACACTGCAAAACAAACAGCAGAAAAGAAGTTGCTAATGCCTATCTTTAGAAAATCTCAGAGCTTTAAACTGTCAGTGATCAAAGGTTTTAAGTTAATTAAATAGTTTATATAATTTATTGTGTGTGAGTATGTGTGTGTTATCTCAGTCTCTGCTGTAAATCATTTACATTCATATTACATTTACATTTTCATCATTTAGCAGACGCCTTCATCCAAAGTGACTTACATTAGTTACATTAAACAGTCTGAGCAATGAGGGTTTAGGAACAGCAACAACCTGGCAGTGGTGAGGTTTGAATTGGCAACCTTCTGATTACTAGTCCTGTACCCTAACCACTAGGCAATGGCTTGCTCCACGGATTATAATAAGGATATATAACAATAAATAATAAATAAATAAACAATAAATAAACAATAAATGTTTATCTAGAATGATTATGACCCCAACATCAAGGTATTGATATATCATCCCACTCTGACAAACTATACCCTAATAAATTATGTTAGATGTGCTGAATAACAAAATTCAAAGGAGAGGACAGAGAAGCCTGGAGGGTTAGAGATATTCTGTATTAAAGAGTTTTTTTTTTCAGATTGCTTGTCATCATGAATTATTGAGGAAAGCTTAATGCTGCTATGTTAGCAAACAAAGCTTGTGCACATGTTATTTGCAGTGGTGGCAGAAACTTGAAGCATGTGTAGTAAGGGTGCCAATAATTTTGAGCTTACTCCACTGTAGGTCTTGTTAATACTGCTACAAACTCTTAAAAAATTGCCCTGGAGAAATATACAAATCATACCTTGTTCATTTTATTATTTCATATTAATTAAGTCATTGTATTTATAAAAATCGTATTTATAAGTGACTCTGTGTTTGAGTCTCTCTCTCTCTCCCTCTCTCCCTCTCTGTCTCTCTGTGTGTGTGTGTGTGTGTGTGTGTGTGTGTGTGTGTGTGTGTGTGTGTGTTTCAAGGAAACTGCTTTAACTGAATTTGGTCTGAGCATCCGGTACAAGCCTTCCCACAGCTACCCTTCCTTGCTGTCTTGCTTTGGCTAATCCCATCAAGAATTCAATTTACTTCCCCCATCAATTATCAGCTTTCCCATTGACTGTTTTAAAAGGGGAAGATTCCCCTAAATCCTACTTGCTATAATTAGGGCTTATGTGTGATTCATGAAGAACTAAAGTCAATCAAAGGTTGAATTCGTTTGAAAAAAGAAGTGTGCTACAAGGAATGGTCACAAGTATGTAAATAACACCAGCAGAAGTCAGTTTACTAGTTCCAGACTAAGTGTGTGTGATCCTGTTACATGGCATTCGTGCACAGGGTATCTTTCCCAGACAAACGTCTGACCAGACTTGTTAGCTTGTGCCACCTAGTGGCACCATCTCCTTGCTTATATTGGAACATGTTTCACAAATATACAGACTAGTGTATGTTTTTTCTTTCTTTTTAAAACACTTTTTATTTTTCTTATACAATAATTGCATATATGTCACTTTTGACGTTTTTCTGATTAATTATTTTTTGTGATGCTCTCATGAGTCTATAATCCATCAGCTCTAAGGCTAAGTTTAGAAAAGTTTCAAATAATTATATGCTGTGCATTCTAGCGGCTTGAAGAAAGTTAAAAATCTTCGCTAGATTCACTCTGCGGTTTGTCAGTACGTATGAAGAGAGAGCCACAGGGAGATGGGGCTGTCAATAAACCCACACTATTGATCAACACACTTTACTAAGGGTCTTGAGATACACCGTGACCTTCTATATTCATTCAAAGTATACATTTGTAATGGAAATAAGGAAAATAAGGTGGCATCCTATCATGGTACCCTGCTGAATTCACTGTGTGTCTGAGAGAAACTCATTCAATAAAACTAATGTAAAAAAAAATGTAACCACCAATGCTACTTCTACTACCACTGCTAGTACTACCACTACAGCTAGTACTGTAGTTCTCCACCCACAACAGATGGACCTGTTCTCATTAATGACATACTGAATATTTCATGAGGTTATGCTCATCTTGGGGTCTTCTTACAGCTTTTAATACCACATACTAAAGTGAATAACATGCCTTGAACTTTGTATCCACTGTGCAGACTAGTAACATCAGTGCTGAATCAATCAAATCTTGTAAAGTGTTTTTTTTTTTTGCTAAAAGAACTCAGGTAAAAATGATTGCACTTGCTGTTATACATTATTAATGTAACATTTAAAAAGTAACATTGAATTCACACACACACACAAACACATCGTTTATTTTCTCCCTAAATACATAGAGGTAGGCTGCTCCAATTTACATAAATGATTGAGTAAGATTGACAGTCATCATTGATTTTCCAAGCTTAAGCTAATTAGTCTTCAGGAAGGAACTACAGTAAACAATCTATTTTATATAGTATTATCAGAATGCTTTGTAAGGGTTTATCCCATATTGCATCTTCCCATCATGTAAATTTGTGGAATATGTTCTGGTTAGATGAGTTTTTCGTGTTAGTGTAGGTTTCTACATATATTTTGTTTTATCTCACCTACAAAAACATACTGTTAGGAGGACTGGAACGGCAGATCTTAGTCAGAAATTATCTAATAAATGAAACATCTGACTATTTAATGTGTTTAGCTTAATTTCACCAGATTCATAAATTAAAATAATGTTGCTCACATTTTCTTCAGATTTGCTATTCTACTTGGCAGACCACATGCTGAATTTACTTTTAGCAAGCTAAAGAGATACAAACACAAACAAATAAGTTTTGTTATTATACACTACATGATTGTGGGTTCAAGTTCAATTTTTTTATTCACAATTCTATATTTTACAAAGATTTATTCTTTATGTAGATTAAACTATGCTTAAATACATATTTCAGAAATACCCTAAATCAGAACCATCATTTATCATTTACTGTAGCTGCGTCATCCTGTTTGGCATCCCACCTATGGCAATTTATAGTCGGGTATAGAGCCAACCTAGAAACAGTAAATCAAAGCTTGGAACACACCCTGAGCAGTCTACCATGCTATTCTAACAAATTACAGACTTATTAGTTTGCTTAAACATATGGCAATTTACAGCTGTCAACTCACTTCCGAATTATGTTTTCTAATTTGCCTCCAGTTTTAAGTAGATAAATAAATGGAAATTGTGTTTTGTAGAGAAGTATTGAATACTGAAATGAACGTTTACTTTTAAGTACATTTGGCAGAACCAATGCCCACCTGGGTGTCATATAGCACTGATAACAGTTTTGAACAGGTTTTTGTTCACCAACCAAGTGAGTATCTTCACATATTTTACTTTCCTTCCACTTTTCTTTTCTAAACAAGCATTTATGTAGAATTTAGAACACTCTTTTTCTAAAAAAAAAGAATAAAAGGTTGGCTGGATGGTATATCCTGTGGGTGTAATCAAAGTTAGTGATTAAGTCAGTGTTTAATGTTATGCAATGGAATAGCTCACTGTCCATGCTCACAAAGATGCTAAGTAAGGTGAGGTGGCGCAGCGGTTAAATAACTGTTAAATTTCTAATCAAAAAGTCCTAATTCAAGTCCCACTATTCCTAAGTTGTCACTCTTCCAACCACTCCTTTAATGAACCTTAAGCACAAATGATTTAATAAGTTTCAATCTACTGAATGAAAATGAAAATGTAACTTAAACAATATAAAGCATTTTGTGTTTCTGAGGGGCAACCTGACCCACACCATTAAAGATAAAACAGTTACTAAAATTCGTAAATGAATAGAAGTCGTTTCTGATTTGCCATGTCTGGTGGCAGACACGTCATATTGCCATTTCAAGGTATAATATTGTGCTAAACGTGATAATGCAGCTCAGGTGTCTGTGGTACTTGTAGCATCTCCGAAAGCTTCACTCGCTCACTCTTCTCTGATCCCCAGAGCGCAGAGTGGGCGGGGCCAGGCGCGCGCCTCCGACGCGCCAAACTGCTCAGAGCTGATGAGCCGAGCGCGACACCGCCTGCTCCGTGCTCCAGCATTATTATGCGCGTATACGCGGTTACATTGGAGCGAGCCGCATCACTCAGTCCCGTTTAACACCATAAACTGTATTATCGCATATTAGGACAAATAGGACGCGTCCCGTTCGGCTCTCATTGCGGGAAGCTTGACTGGACGAGGGAGAGAGGACACGAGAGCTCATGTATTACAGTAAGTGCACTTGCTCACTACTTTAGAGAAGGAGCTCGCGCTTTAGGAAAGACGCTCGCGCTTTGACGAACGAGGAGAGGCGTGCATGGTGTTGCGCACGCGGCATTTTTTTCTGTGGTCATTATCATTAGTAAAAGTGATATTGTTTTCATGTTTTGTTACATGTATGCGTTTGTTTTCTGTTGGTATTTCATTTTCTTCACTCGAGTAGAGCTGTTTGAACATCTCGAACGGATATTAGCAGAGTGAGGATTAAGATGCCGAGGATGCTCTTCGTGCTTCAGGACAATTCTTCATTGGAATATTAGGTCAGTCACCACTACTGCTGCTGCTACTTCTACTACTACTACTACTACTACTACTATTACTACTACTAACAATAGTAATAATAATAATAATAATAATAATAATAACAACAACAAGATTATAAACATTAGTAGTAAGAACAATGGTGATAGTCATAACAAAAACAGCTATAATGGGTTTTATTTGTGAAGTTACTGCCAGTATTCGAGTAGCAATACTCAACACACTACACAATACTACAGTGACTTATAACTTTTTAAAATATATAAAAGAGACCACTTCAAAATTATACTTTTCTTGGGTTTGTAATTTATGGGTATGTGTTTGACCAAAATGAGCGTTGTTGTTTATTCTATAGAAATACTTATTCTAGTTTAATAATACAAACTTCTCATTTTGGTCGAACACATCACCATGAATTTTAAAACTGGAGCAACTGATTATCTTGAAATGGTCTCTTTTTTTCCATGACTGTATATGTTTTATTAGGACCACCAACCAAATCACTGCTAAGTCGGTAGCAGTCTTTACTTTCGAAACAGCCTCCACTCTTTGTGGCTTTGACTTCATGAGGTTTTGGAACCCTTTTAAATTTCCATACACCATTTCTGCATTCATTATTGATTACTGCAAATTCTTAACATTGATTTTGCAGATCGAGCTTGTGTCACATTATTAAGATGCTCAATTAGATTCAGATCAGTTGGCTGGGGAAGGCTTTCACGTTCACTGAACTCACTTATGTAACTTATGCTTTGGCTGCCTCTTGACACATGGCAGGGTGGATCTGTGAAGCTTTGTTAATGTTAAATTCCGTCTCTACTAGCTGCATGGAACATTAAACGTCAGTTTTCATCTGCCATTCTGTGTCTCTGTCATTGCTTCAAAATCCTGCGTTCTAAACTTTTTAAAAATGTATTTATTGAATTTTTTGGCACTCAGCACTGTTGAAAAGTTAGTATTTGAAGTTTTTACTTCCCTCTTTAGCTGGCCATTCTTAGCCTGTCAGGCTTTAACAGCCAGCACTGCGATATTATGGTATGTACTTGTGAAGCTTACTTGCATAAATTTATGATGTGTATACCATCATTTAGCTATTTATCCATATTTGGAGTTTTTACTTCCCTCTTTAGCTGGCCATTCTTATTTGACGTTTTAAATTAACAAGTCATTTTCCCCATAATACGGTGGTCAATAAATGTTACTCAAATTAGCCTGTCAGGCTTTAACAGCCATGTCATGGTCAGAATTGTTTTACACAGAATTACTCATACTTTTAGTCATGTTTAATGATTTATTGCATTGTGTCGCAGCCACATTAATGTTTCGATGATTACATTAAGAAGCAAGTGCCCACGTGTTCCTTATTAAGTGGTTCGTGATTGTATATATGCAGTGTTTGTCTGTAGATGTGTGTAGATTTATTTCTACAGTAGCCCACACATACCTAGTTTTAGTTTTGCTGATTTATTATGACACAGGGCAAACATGCCAAATTTTCCCCAAACAATGACCAGAAGTATATCACGAAGAGTGTTGCTGTATGATGGTTTGTTTACTGGCTCTGCCACTGTACTATATGATGTGTTATGTTATGTTTGTGTCCGTTTTACCTAAGCAGCACTGCGATATTATGGTATGTACTTGTGAAGCTTACTTGCATAAATTTATGATGTGTATACCATAATTTAGCTATTTATCCATGAAGTCTTCACAGCAGTTGATAGGTCAGTGGTAAATTAGTATTAAAGTACTGGATTATTGATCACAAATGTTCTGCCAACTTGGCACTGTTGGCCCCCAAGCCAGGCACTCAATCCTCAATTGCTTGCAATCCACTTAATTATGTTATCACTTTGGATAAAGACAATAATGTAAAGACACAAATGTAAACAACACTACATTCCATTCTTAACAATCAGATACCATTGTAATGGCCAACGGTGACATGATGTTAAAACTAAAGGTATGTTTAAAATCTAACCAAATCACTATGAACTCAGTCATAATCTGTTTACCAGTATAAATCATCTTTCATATTTGTGTGTGAATAAAAACCTTTCAACAGGACAGGAATGCATCTGGTAACTTAATTAATAATCCGTTCAGGCTGTCTCTGTCACTAAATCTAAGAGGATGTAGCAGATTATGACTGTCCACTCATTCCTCTACTAGAGACTACACTACGTCTAAAACAAATGAATAACATTTAAAAGTAATTAGAAAGCCTTTTAACTGATCCAGCACAGAAAAAAATGATAGGTATATGCTCCTCTGCTATTTTGAGGATATCAGGATTATAATCCCTTTATACATTTCGAATTCAAACCGACACGATACAGCTCTAATACCCATATTCTCATCATAACCAACAACCAACAATAATCTCACAGTAGCTGACATAATACTCAAATAATACAGTACTGGCATCATCAAAGTAACAGAAACAATACTGTCAAATACTTACAGTAAAAGCTATAATACTATTTTAAAAATAATATTCTCAAAACCAATACAATTCAGACATAATACAGATATCCCCCCAGTAAGTGACAAAATGTTCATCTAATGCTGATATTCATTTTACAACTAATGCAATACTGAGATAATATGAAATGAATAACAAAACATAACTTCACAATAACAGACACAATTCTTTTTTTATCAATGACCTCCTCAAAATAATGGATACAATTATTGTTTTATTAATAACATTTGTTCATACAATTTCTCATTAGCATCCTCACAATAACGACATTATTAATACTCCTAATACTCGTAGTAGTGATCTAATACCTAATACTACCAGACACATACTTTAAAAGATAAGTAGGAAAAAGTAGACACTCAATGCTACATATATGCACTGGTGGTACAAATTCAAATGATAATTTTAAACTTTTCATCGTGAGTTCTAGTTCATAATTTCTTTTTATTATGAACTTGAATTTTACCTTTAGTCTGGAGTGCTTTTCTACCTTTATGACAATTATCTCAATTTCACAGGATTTTTAAAACTCACTTCAAGCATTCAAAATCAGCCACACTCTGTGAAACAAGCCACGGCTTTTGTTAGATACAATGTGCAGTGCCATGAAGATGCACCTGGTATTCCTCACTGTCACCTGTATTCATCTATAATCATCTCTAGACATGTAGGAAAAAGATGACAGAGAGCGATGACAGTATTTTCCTGGTGATTATGCTGCAACCAAGTTACCTTTCAAGAGTGATGTAGCACAGTCGTGACATTAAAAAAAAATCAAGGTTACATTTTAAGACATGCCATGAAAATTTCATTGGATGGCCGCAGGCTGGTAAAATTTTTGTTTCTATTTTATATATATATATTCCGTATCGCAGGTTATTGGAGTAGGCACACATGACTGGTAAAACATTTTAAATCGTTGTACCATTAAGACACTGTTCTCTTTGATTACTATCACCACTTACAAGAAAATAAATATTTCTGCACGGTTCTAATTACATGTGGTACCATGGAACATGTACGTTTCAGGAAAATGCTGAGCCTCTCTGGATCTCATTGCTACTAGTGCAACTCTTGTGTCTGCAAAGTGTAAATCTCCCAGACAGCTCAAGTGTGGAGGAACACGGTACTCGCTCGGCATACAAGTCCATTTACATATAGAATAGACCCGACTGGGTGCTTATCAGAAACGTTATTCCTTTCAGTATTCTCTAAAGTCCATTAGGTCGAATAGTACGGCAAGTCGGCGCCGCACAAAAAAATAAATGCTTAAATTCACACCCCATATTCTATTTCAAATACAACCATACAGCACAGTAACCTTTTCCTACCCCAACAGCATCATGATATGAATAATCTGTCTAATATGCGCTGGCTTATTCCAACAATATTTCTTTACATTTATGCAGTTCCAAATTAAAAGATGACATAATGACACACTGCGGAATATAATGTGTGTGTGTGTGTGTGTGTGTGTGTACAATGGACATTTTACTTATTGACGAATACATTTTAAACCTTTTTTTGGTGGCATAAGTCCTGCCATGGATTGGCACCCTGTCCAGAATAGTTCAACCTTTGGCCCAGTGTTATTGTTAACCTGACCAGGATAGAGCAAGTGAAGAAAATTAACTAAGAAAATCATAATTACTGATGAAGCATGTGTTGGCTTTGTTGACACATGTTATCCCATAATAAATAGCAAACAAATTAAAGAAATCCATATTTAGTTCATTTGTTATGAACCATTCAATGAAATGGCATGGACATTTCTTTTTCATCATTACTGAGTCTGTAAGGTCATGTAGGCATGATTAAACAGGTCATGAGTGCGTTTTAAACCTTTACCTGAATCTGTTCTGGCAGTGAGAGCAATAATTTTAAAGTAGATTTGGAAAGTACAGCAGTACCTTAAAACTCAATGTAAATTGGTTCTGTGACTGGTGTTGAGTTTACCATTTTAAAAGGGCGAAACGTAGCTTAGGGGTTAGGGTACATGACTAGTAATCTGAAGTTTGCCGGTTCAAACCTCATCACTACTAGGTTGCTGCTGTTGGGCCCTTGAGCAAGGCCCTTAACCCTCGTTGCTCAGACTGTATACTGTGACTGTGTTGAAATTTGTCTTGTATAAAGACGTCTGCTAAATACCGAAAATGTGAAAGTCGTTGACTTTCATGGTACTTTTGTTTTTCCATTAGGATGTACAGGAAACCTGTTTATTCACTCATGGTCCAGTGGAACTGCAGCTATTTTAGGATGTTGTGCCTTGTTTGTGACGTTTATACAGTGAGAATAACAGATAGATTATATAAAAAATAGAAGAAATACAATTAAACATTGAAAGTAAAGTTCTTAACAATTAAGAAGTAATAGAACTAAAAACCGAACTGTCTCACAGCAGGAAGTTCATAGGTTTAATCCACTGGAGGGGCTAGTCAGGGTCTTTCTGTGTGTATTTTGCATGTTCTCCCCGTGTCCATGTGAATTTCCTCTGGGAGCTCCGATCTCCTCCCTCAGTCCAAAAACATGCAGCCAGGATAATCAGAGCCACTGAACTGTCCTATGTGTGTGTGTGTGTGTGTGTGTGTGTGTGTGTGTGTGTGTGTGTGTGTGTGTGTGTGTGTGTGTGGGGGTAGAGAGTGTGTGTGTGGG
>JAYDZG010000043.1:14077500-14090037 GCA_034509265.1 Microcambeva bendego
GTTTTGCCAAACTTTTTTCGATAATTACTTTAAGTTTCTCAAGTTTGTTTGTTTTGTTTTGTGTGTGTGTGTGTGTGTATGTGTCATCATGGTCAGAGTCCATCATGGTCAGAGTCCATCATGGTCAGAGTCCATCGTGTGTGTGTGTGTGTATGTGTGTGTGTGTGTGTGTGTGTGTGTGTGTGTGTGTGTGTGTGAGACTTATTGTGAAACCAGGATTATGGGAACCCTGACCATGATCAAGCAGATGATGATAAAAACGGCATTTTTCTTAAAACACCCAACCTGCAACCATTGTGACGATTTAAAGAATGAGATTATAACCTATTTTTTACAAGCCACATGAGCATGTCATGCTGCTCAAGTACAATGTACATTTGAAGTACCCATGATCAGTTACTGAGGGTCATTAAAGCAAGCACTCTACATGATGCTTTGAGCCAAGGGTTGGAAGACATCCAACACTGTGAAACGCTTGGCAAAAAGCTGTTGAACAAGAAAGGCCACCATGGAGAAAATGTTTATCACCTCAAACAGCTGGAAATCCCTGTTGATGAGGCTTTGCCATGTCATGCTGGCTTCAAAAGAGATCAAGAGAGAGGCTCTTGGGAGCTCGCTTTTTGTCTCACCAGGGCTTTGTGTTAGAAAGCCTTACCAGCTAAGGAGCTCGATAAGCAGTGAGTCCAAAGCAAAATAGATTTTCGGTGAATGTGTTTATTCTTCACAGAATTACACATACTGTAAAAGTACACTTGAATTATTAAAAAAGTACGAATTTAAACGATACATTATTATTATTTTCATGATTATTATTAAATTCAAGGTGTTATTTTTAATATTGATAAAGCACTAAGAACATTCTAATTCATTTGTTGAACGTTATGATAATGTTTAATCATTTTCTACTCAGAACTGCTGCAGATCTGTCAGGCAGATACACAAGCAAAGCGACACTGCGAAACAATAAGTATTTTAGTTACTCTCCATTCAGAGCCAGTGAACCCTGGCGTGTCTATCTGCCGTTGCACTCCATTGTCTTGTTTCTTGTCTGTTTTTTTTTAATTCATTTTTTAATCTACTTTTTTTGTAATTTGATCTGACACCATATACCCCTGACGATTTAAAAATCTGAATTTGAATCTGGAGTAAACCACTTGTCACATTGTCACCTGTCTAACACGGACCCTTGCTGCCCTGCTCCACTCTGCATGGCTAATGTAAATTATGAATTTTTACTTTCGCAAGTTGCTGCCTGTTTAATGTGTCAGATAGGCAGTTTAAACTTTTTCTTATCTTGACTGTGTGTACAAGCTGCGATATGTCCTTTAACAAATCTGACGCCTCTGGTTGTCTTTGGATTAATCTGTTGTCTGCTTTATGCGCTTCATAGAAGACTAGATACTAGATATTGTACTATACACAATGTAAACTTCTGAATGGAAATATTAAGGCTCGTCTACCTCCTCTTATCTATGGACGCCGCGTTGCTATCGGACTCGCCCGACGCCCATGTTACATTCACCGGGGATCCCATGGTCACGGGCACGCACGGGCACACGGCTACTGACGACTATTACATCCATCTACTCAGCTTCTCGACGCTTTCCAGCTTAACTAGTGGATCGACACAACAATGGCAAAAGAAGACTTCTCCGCTTATTGGAATATACACCGTTGATCAGCCAGCTCCCTACCTATGCCAAACAATCAGCATCTGATTCTCTCCCAGCTAGAATAGCGCTTGTTTACGCTAGATCACTGGTAAATAAAACTTTCATTCTGAATGATTCCATAATTTCACATGGCCTGGATTTTGTTTTTGTGACTAAGACTTTGTTAACTATCAGTGATCCAATGATCATAGTGACAGCACCTCCTTTGGTGCACCCAGAGCCAGCCTCAACCATAGTCCTGCTACCAAGAGAAATCTCAGATCCTCAGCCTTAATGATTATTGGCCAGTTGCTCTTACACCGGTAGTGATAAAGTGCTTTGAGAAACTGCTTAGAAATCACATCCTGTCATTCTTTCCATCCCCCTTGGCCTGCATCAGTTTGGATACAGGTCTACAGAGGACACAATAGTTACTGCCTTTCACACAACCCTAAACCACCCAGAGCAGCAGGGAACATACGCCCAGGTCCTTTTTTATTGATTATAGCTCTGCCTTTAACTCCATCACCCCCCAGAGACTGATGTGCAAACTGCTGGACCTGGGTCTGCCTTATCACAACCTTCCTATGCATCAAAGACTTTGTGATGGGAGGCAGACAAAGAGTTAGGATAGGACCACACGTTAGGAGCCTCAGTACAGGTTCCCCTCAGGGCAGAGTCCCCTGCTCTAAACCCTCTACACTTACAACTGCATCACTGCTCACACCAGCAACATCGTCAAATTTGCAGATGATACCCCCCTACTGGGACTTTTCTCCGGCGACAACGAGACAGCTTACCGAGACGTGGAGCGGTTGCTGTGATGCACAGACAATAATCTGTTTCTGAATACATCAAAGACAAAGGAGCTGGTCATTGATTTCAGGACGGTGAGGAAGGACACTCAACCCATAACTATTAAAGGGGACTGTGTAGATAGGGTCACAGACTTTTGTTTCCTGCGTATTCATTTCTAGGAGGACCTAACCTGAGGTGCAAACATCAAGGAACTTACAAAGAAGGCACAGCAGAGACTACTTCCTGAGGCCTCTCAGGAGAAATAACATTGATCAGAGACTGCTGGTGTCCTTCTACCATTCTACAATAGAGAGCATCGTCACTCACAGACTCTGTGTGTGGTTCTTCAGCTGCACTGCAGAACACAAAAAGGATTGTGAGTTCTACAGAGAAGATCACTGGGTGCTCACTACCCACCCTGGAGGATCTGCACAGCTCCCGTTATCTTCAGAGAGCCCACAAAATTGTTCTGGACGATTCTCACCATCTTTTTTTCAGCTGTTACCATCAGGCATACGGGATAGAACAATTAAAACAAGGACCAACCAGATCATAAATAACTTTTACCCCACTGCTGTACGGACACAGAAGGTCTGTTTGTGTGTTACTGTTTATATTGTTATGTCTTTTTTTTGCTTTTTTTGTAAATTCTTATACATTTTTAATTGCTAATTTTCTGAGTTATGTAAATTATATTTTCCTAAATGTATTGTTTGTAATACCGTAGCATATTGTACATTAATTCCGTTATACCTGGTATAATGACAAAAAATATATTCTGATTCTGATCTCATACAGCCAGTCAGTTCTCATCTATGTACCCTCCCTCATATCTAGCTTGCACTGCCGAAAATCATCTTCAGTGCACTGGCATTGATGATCTAACAGCTCTGTTCAATCCATGCTTTGTTATTCTAGATCCAAAACAGAGACAGGAGTGTAGAAAGGCAGAAGGAAGTGGAAAAAAGACAAGCTTCAAATTTCCCATCAGATTTTAAGAGATCTAACTACCAGCCTACAGTTAAAGCTGCTAGAGCACTTTTTTGCGTACATGATTAACAAACATGCCAAATGTCATGAAGTTCTTTTCAACACAATGTATGATATTGAATCCGGTCTGTACATCCACTTCTGATGCAGGTGTGGAATTACTTTTTTATTCATAAAATCAAAAACAAAAGAACATATTATACCAGGAGGCACAGTGGCTTAGTGAGAAGCACTGTCTTCTCACAGAGAGAAGGTCCAGTTAACTCTCATTTCTAAAGAAATGCCACCAGGTTGATTGGAGACACTGACTGATGGCCCTTCCAGGGTGTTACCTTTTGCCTTGTGCCCATTGAAGAGCTGGGATAGGCTCCAGCAACCCTACCCGACCCTGATTTTGATAAGTCGTTAAAGAAAATGAACTGAACTGAACAGAACAAATTATGGCATTGGCTTTGCAAATTATGCCTTTTGACCTTGCTGAATGTTCTGCCTGCTTTTACCTGTTTGATCCAGTATTATTGTCATCTTTAATTGATCTTATCATACATATGAGACCAAACACTTGCTCCGTGGATGCTATTCCCACACCATTTCTAAAGAAGGAACTGTCATCTATTGGTCCAAATATTTTATCTATAATAAATAGCAGTCTTAGCCATAGAGACGTCCCTACCTGTTTTAAACAAGCTGTGATTCAGCCTCTTCTAATAATAGCCGGGGTTGATCCATCCGACCGGCGCAATTACAGACCGTTTTCTAAGCTTCCCTTTTTATCAAACATACTACAAAACATTCATGACTCATTTCAATCTGGTTTGGAGCACACAGCAGCACCAAATCTGCTCTTATTAAGATTCCTAATGATTTACTTTTAGCTGTCGACTCTGATAATTGTGCTGTGTTCATTCTTTTAGATGTAACTGCAGCATTTAACACTGTTGACCATAGCTATTTTGTTTGACTGACTGAAGTGTAATGTTGGCATACAGGGGACTGCGTGTAAGTGGTTTGCCTCGTATTTGGAAAAGATGGGTCCATTTTCCTCTTACTTGGCATCTATTACATGTGGTGTGGCTTTTCCAGGACATGCTGCTCATTGGGTCCATTTTTCCGATGCACATCTCTTATCATTGCTGTGTTGATGACACACAGCTTTATCATCCGCTTATGCCAGGTCAAAAAAAACCTCTTTACACACTGTATTGGAACGTTTGCAAGACACAAAACACTGGATGTCTTATTTAGAATTAAATGAGGATTATCATGATCATGTTTGGATATCTTTAGCGGGCTATAGCTATAGCAGATGAAATGGGGCCATTATACTCCAACATACACAGCCATGTTAAAATATTTGTGTTATCTTTTACTCTGCTCTTAAAAGAAGAATTAAACAGTGCTATAAGAGGAGATTTTACCATCTGAGATGTATAGCTAAGCTCAAAAGTATCCTGTCTCCTCAACAAACAGTCCATTCATCACATCTCACATCGATTACTGTAACTCACTATATCTGGGAGTTCGACAGTCAAGTCTGGCACATGTACAGCGAGTTTAAAATGCAGCTGCGAGGCTTTTAACTGGTACCAAGAAGCAGGAAGGTGTTACTCCAGTACTCTTGTCTCTTCATTGGTTACCACCGATTTTAAAGCTTTATTGTTTGTTTTGAAAGCCAAGAATATAAACCCAGATCAGAAAAAGTTAAGACAGTATTAAAAAAACTACAAATAAAATAAAAAGTTCCTTTGACTTTAATTTAATTGCAGACAGAAAGCAAATCCATGCTTTGATTTTTTCTCTGCTCAACTTCAGTTCATGTATTAATAAACATACATTCCTGCATTTCAGCCTTGCAACAAATTCCAAACAAAGTTTGGACAGGCGCAAGTTATATGTACAAATAGCACATACATGCCACTGTGCAAAATAAAAAATGACTTATGTTAACCATGTCCAGAAGCTCACGTCGACAAATTGTTGCTCGCTTAAATATTTTGGGACACAAACTGAAATTTATCTAATTTGTTTTTCATCAACCACTTTATCCTGCTCAGAGTAGCGGCTGGTCCTTCAGGGCTGAACTTTGGACCTAGACACACTCTATCTGTGTAGTCGCTCGGCCGACCAATTGTCCATTTTATGTTGTATTCATATTTTCCACTGTTTTATCCTGTGCAGTAACACAGTCCTGTCAGCCCTGCCATTGTAGGATCTGCTTATTTCGATGAGGTTGAAGGGTTTATTTATGTGTATGTTGTCTAACCAATTAACACATCCACTAACATGTTGATATTCTTGACACGTTTGTCTTATGTCTGCTGTCACTGCTGTTAATTAGTGAGATCAGTTCCACATGAAAACTCTGGCATATGGTAGGAATACACTCATGTGTTTTAAACTCAGACCTCTATGATGGTAAGTAGGAAGAGGTGCACAAGATGACTGGACCACTGTAGCACATTCATTCAATCTATAAAAAAGTAAGAAATAAAATCATCATCATCAACAACATTTTACATCTCACCATTCTTACTGTACACATGCTTTTAAAAAAATAATACAATAAAATGACAAAATTGCCTGGGTTGTACAGCACTGTAATACACTGTAAGTCCAACAACAAATAGTTCTCTACAGAAAAAAAAATGCCTACACTCACCTACACTGGACTCTTGAGAAAGTGGGCTCGTAGAACAAACAACAAACAAATAAATAAATAAATAATTCATTAATAATTTTTTTTCTCCTCGGTTCAAAACTCGGCATTGCCACTGGCTTGGTGGATGCAAACCTAGGGTGGTGGATGCAAACCTAGCGACTAGGATGCACAAACCAGTGCATTGTAGCTCCGGTCCCAAACCTAGATAAATATGGGGGTTTGGTCGGGAATGGCATCCGGTGTAAAAACCATAGCAAATCATTAAAGTGCATCACAATCCCTAATGAGATCAGCCAAAGGGATTCCAATGATTAATAATTATTATAGTAAATCAAATGGTTAAATCCAGGGCGGCAGGGTGGCTTAGTGGGTAGCACTGTCGCCTCACAGCGAGAAGGTCCTGGGTTTGATCCCCGGGTGTGGCGATCTACTGGGTTTCCTCCGAGTACTCCGGTTTCCTCCCACAGTCCAAAGACATGCTACCAGGTTGTTTGGAGACACTGAATTGTCCTGTAGGTACCTGCGATGGACTGGCGCCCCATCCAGGGTGTTACCATGTTCTTTGTGCCCATTGAAGAGCTGGGATAGGCTCCAGCACCCCTCTCTGAGCCTTATTAGGATAAGGGGTTAAAGACAATGAATTGAAGATGAACAAATGCTTAAATACATGGCATTTCTCGTTTTTATATGAAATTATATGTTAAACAGTATTTTGATTCAGATTAAATTGGTTTATAAGTGATAAATGTACTGTAGTGTTTTGGTGAACATAATATTTGGTAGCTGGTATACATGCTCTCCTGTCAATGTTTCTTTCCATACCTTGTTAAAGTTTGTTTTGACAATGTCTTCTAGACCTGGGAAATCTGACACTCCAGTCTTTAATCTTTAGAGATGTTCTCACGTTTATCCTGTGAGAACGCCTTGTGATCTAACCAGTGTGCTTTCAAAACCTTCACCAAACCAAACAAAATGAATTTAATCTTCTGAAAGACCTTTAAAAAGAAGCTTCAAACATGTGCTTGTACAAAATGCAGCCTGTATCGGCAACAAACTTCAGAAGCAAAACACAGGAAGCAATCAGTCTGGTTGTTTAGTGAATCAGGTATTTGAATCGCATCCTGATCTGATTTCAACCGCATGCATTTACATTTGGATTAAATGTATCTATGGTCAGCCAGATTGAAATCCAATTGCTGTATCATGTATACGATCCATATCTGATGAGAACACATGACCATTGTAATGCTATTCCATAAAGGGTCATTTTATAGGGTTCATTTCATCTACCTGTGCCTGTTTGCTACTACTTATGTAATCACCAGTAATCATTTAATTATATTATTAAATATACATTTGTAACTAAATTTTCTTTGTGAATAATTTTTCCAAGTTGTATCAGTTCAATTAATTTTTTTATTTTTAAGACGTTGGTGGTCCAATGGACACCATATTTGGTGTGGTTATTGACCTTACCCTAATCAACAAAGATCACATGGTTTTATCTGACTCTGCCCAACAGGAAGTGGGCCATTTTGATTCAAATGTGTGAATTTTAAACCTTCACATTTTGAGGGGCTCGCCATGTTCAGAAACTCATAAAATTTTACCCGTTTACTGGTCTTAGGTCATGTGTTGATCTGTAATTTAAATTTATTGTGTATTTATTGTGTATCACCTGCTCTGTAGGGTCACCTATGAGTCGTCTGCATGTTTCATAGCTCTGGTTATTATTGTTTCTCTTGATTCACAATAACTAGTATATCTCCCACATCTGTATAACAACCTTTTCTGTTTTTTTCTGCAAAATGGGCAATCGTTTTTATATTTTCTTTTTTCATTTGATGCACAATGTGAGTCTTCAGGGTCTCGTCCTACTTCCACGGCAGTGCCCCAGGGACCCCCTCTGTATACAGAAAAAAAGAGTTTGCTTCCTTTGCTCGCTTTTGCTTGTTTACAACAAACACCTCAAGACTACCAACTCTCCTGAGTTCTCTGGAGATGATTGAGTGCTGAAGTAGAGGACTTTGGTTAATAGAACTGGGCTTTGAATTAATATACCAGATGTTTAACTCTCACATGCTCTCCACAGGGGTTTTGCCTGAGACATTAATTGTCTTACTACAGTGACATACTTCTTATTCAGCACTTTTGCCCTTTTTCATAGCCAATTATTTACTTAGTTTGAACAATAAATCAACCAACTATGTTGCCCTATTTAGCAGGATGACCATTTTAATAATTCTTGTATTTAATTTCTATTCATTTTTAGAACCCTTGTGGTCCAAAAATGCTTAACTTATCTCGGTAGATTTGCTGTCCTGCAAGTAATGCTCACCATTTAAAAATTGGCTCTCAATTGCTATGTGTGAACTACTTGTGAACTATATATGGACACGTCGGCAACTGGAAATGAGTGGTGTCGAACTACAGCTAATGAGAAAGCAAGAGTGGAAAAACCTTGGACGGGGCATAATATAGTTTTTACCAGAATACATTGGCAAATATGTTTAACAGTATTTGTGACCTTATCGTTATTATTAATTAATTATTACTTACCAACTCACTACAGTACATTCCACTCCTTCACTCAGATTTATTATGTTTTTCTCCTTAATTTTATTCTTGCACTATAGTGCACAAGCAACTTTGATCACTCACTTACTGATTTTTAAAAGCTCGCACAATCTTGGACATTATGGCACTTTTTTTGTCCTGACATGAAATGTACATCATGAACATTTCATTTTAATGCACATTTAGGCCCAAAAAAAGGATCTACCTAACCACAGATTGGAGCATTACAGCAATGGATCTAAAGACTTTCAGGATTGTAAGATGTAGAAACATGTTTTTATTTTGTCTTTATTGGTAATAACTGTAGATTTTATCCACAACATATATTTCATTTTCTTCCCTAACTAGTCCAAAATTCTAATTCCAGCTACACAAGCAAAGCCAGCAGTGGTATATAAGAGTCTTTACAGCGGTCCAAGGTTATGGTTGAAAGGTAGATTGTGCCAGATTAAACTCTATTAAAGTCTTTGGATTTTTCTAAGATATTTCAGCCTGAGGTAAATGGAAACCTCTGTTGACTCTGTTGGGAAGGAACAAACTGTTCAGATTTGATCCGATAATAAAAGTTAAAGACAGAGCTTAAAGTCATAAGCTTCCAAATAATACTCCATTGCTGGGGTTTTCAACCTTTTTGGAAATTCATGTGCTGAAAATCTTGCATCGTACGCCAAGTTGTTTGCAGAATTCTTTTTATTTCTTTTTTTTTGGGGGGGGGGGGGGGTTGTGATAAGTGTAGATTTGGTCCACATCCTGATTATGTCATAGGTTTTCGTTCCCCTCTCTTCCCGAGTTGGTCAAAAATCCAATTTTTCAATGCTCTAACACAGTCTATTAATTTTAAGTTACTGATAAAAGTGGGGCCATCCTCCAGAACAGTTTTAATTATCCTCAAACTGCTGTCGCCTCGCTCCTGAATCATTCAGGTGAATTTTTATTACTGACATATAAAAATCTACTTTACAGTCTGCACTTCAGAATTTTACAGCTTCAGTTATATAAACACATAACTGGTTTAGGATGAAAGAAGTTGCTCGGTGTTCATCGAACTGTTGTTCATTCTGTTTTTTTTTAGTGAAGCACTGGGAAGGTTCAGACGGGATTCCATACGTATGTCATCGCATGTAAGCCGTCTTTGACCCACAAAGCCTGAAGATGATGTTGCTATGGAAACTAGTGTTGCTGCAGTCCTTCATGAGGTGCCTCGCAGGTAAAAACCTATAACACCTTATTAAAAACTTTTTCATGCGTGCATGCCAGCTACTCTTTGTGAAGTCACCTTATTTATATGTATTTAGGGCATGTTTGCCGAACAAAGACGGAGAGCAAAGAGACCGTACTAATTCAAAACATTTCCCAGTGGCAACATTTCTTCTTCTTCTTTTTTTTCTCTTTAAAAAGATACAAATTGAGCTGAGCAGCTTAGTTAATAGGATGGGTTTTCTAAAATGAAGTATTCCAGCAGAGAGTGAAAGGGCTTTGCTGCTGGTGAGAACATTGTTCTGATATGAACGCGATCAGGAAATTAGGATGCAAATAGCAATTTAAATACACTATTAGAGAGTGTGAAGAAATCTGGTACATATATTGATGAATGGGTTCATATTTTACACGTGTCTGACGTCATTAAAATTTATCACACAGAGCTTTTTGTGTCACACACATGTTGAGGCTTTAGCTTGAGTTTATAAAGTAATTTTGTTATAATAATCACATTCTGTCCGTGCTCATCATCATTTAAAATGACACAGTCACATTACTATGACCACCAGCTAATATCCAAAGTAACCCCCGTGCGGGACTGACAACAGCTATTCTGTCTGGGAGTGACTCAGTAAGGTCCAGCTAGGTCGTCACAGGAATCTGGAGCATAGCTGACTGCAGTGCATCCCAATCAAGGTTGTTCCAAGTACTTGGAAGTCTTAATGATGCTCTGGTCATGTGCCCTGTCACATTTTCTTGCTGGGAGACGCCATCCACCCAAGAGAAGATAATAAGCATGTTCTGCGAGGATGGATTCATACCAAGAGAGCCTTCTACACTATATCTACCCACCAAGCCAGCTCATGAAACACAATTTCCTTTATGAGCTACATGATGCATCCATTGAAAGTAAGAATTGGTTATAATAGCTTATGACTCTGCATATTACACTTGCTAATGAAGGCAAAACAAATGATGAATGGTTCCTCCCATACATTGTTTTAATCATGTACGCAGCATGCTGAAGTGTTTATATACACAGACCAGGCATAACATTAAGAGCACAGAAAGGTGAAGTGAATAGCACTGATTATCACTTAATCATGGCACCTGTTAGTGAATGGGATATATTAGGCATCGTGTATCAGAAGTGGCCCAAGGAAGGAGCAGTGGTAAACTGAGGAATCTTGGGCTGCCATGGCTTAGTGATTCCGGTGAAGAGTATAGGCTGGCATAGCCAATCCTGTCCATATATAAGCAAGACTAGCCATTAGGACCATAAAGATATGAAATTGGGTCGTAGGAGTAATGGGCTATCAAATAAGATTTGGGTTTATTGTTTAAGGGATTTTGCTCTCTTACATTGGCATGATTGACTATATGGGGAGGTCGGTTAACTGAATCCATGCATTGGATTGCCCCTACATTGCATGCATTAAAAAAAGTCAAAGACCAAATCTGGAGTATGTGGTTAAAATCATACCGCTGTTTAATATGGTTATTATTTTTCAGTCTATCGATTTTGTGCCTTTTCAGCCACCATATTGTTCTGCCTAGGTTAAGCCTCCTGAAATTGGCCTCATTTATTAATGTTACAGATGCAGGATTACACCTGACACCTCTGTCACCAGGTAGCAGATATTTCTACTTGCTTCAAATACCCATTTAAAAAGTACAATCTGGTGGTGCAGCAGCAAATGAGGCTGTTCCATTACTCCTGGGTTCAAATACCCAGCCGTGAAATCAACCGGTCTGATGTCCACGTGCAGACACGATTGGCTTCGTCTGAGGGGAGTAGCCGAGGATGGATTGGTGACCTGCTTGGAGCGCGTTTCTCAATTGCCTCCAGTGATTCCATGGAAACTGCATCCACTGTCCACTGTGACCCTAACCACGATAAAGTGTGATACAACATAAAATGAAATTATATTTAAAAAGAAAAGTTGCAGCTATAACTAACCTGATTTTAGATTCATTTTATGCTCTGTACCTCAGTGCCTCTGTAACTAACAATGCTCTGTGATTATGTAAATGCTCATATAAAAAACATTTTGAAAAGTCATTGAAAATAATTAAAAATAAATTTAGATGTATGTAGCCAGAACAAAATGTCCCTATATACTTAGTATTAAAGCGATTTGCTGAAGTTGAACTTAGAAATAAATAAACAATGTTTAAACCACCATATAAAAGCATTTCTTGACACCACATCTTTAAAAAAAATCTAATAATTTACACCAAAGTGGTATCGCATGATGAAAGAAGCATGATCAGCAGCTAATTTTACACCCCATCGACCCCTAGGCATGTTAAAACATAATACCCACTAGCCTATTCTTTATTACAAACCACTGCGCACAGATATACAATCCCTTTCATACATCATTTTGAATCCCAGCTCTGCCAGACAGATGAGCAGCCACATGAAACACTATTGGCCTGATGTTCACAGTATTCATCTGGGTTCTTCTCAGATGGAGTGTGGTAGCTAAATAGTGAATAAAAAGGTAAGAGAATGCATGAACTAGCGTTAAATGCATTCAAAATTGCTTATCAAGCTTGGTGTTTTATGAAAAAGAGGTCCTGGGTTCGATTCCCAGATGGAGTTGTCCGGGTCTTCTCTAAGTGTAGTTTGCGTGTTCTCCTTTTGTCTGAATGGGC
>JAYDZG010000043.1:14123789-14148908 GCA_034509265.1 Microcambeva bendego
TATATATATAGATAGATAAGAGGTCATCTTCAAACAAAACAGATTAAACACAGAGACTGATATCCTTCAGATTAGAGGCTCTTCATCCTCCAAATGCTATTTATTTATTTCTTTTTGAATCCAGATGTGCTCTGTTTTGGATGTATTATGTATTTTCACAGTGAAATACAATGATTCATTACTTAAAAATAGAAATAAAACTCTTACTAAAAAAAGAACAGCACAACTTCAATATAAAGTATAAATGTCACAGTATACACTTTGGTTACCTTCATGAAAGGACAAGTAAATACTGGTTACACAAGAAGTTTCGGGGTCTATGTCAACACTAAATAATCATGAATTATTATTTTTTAATCTCACGGGGTAAACCCGCATACACATGGGAAGAAAATGCAAACTCCACACAGAATGGACCAGGCTGCTCCACCTGGGAATCAAACCTGGGACTGTGAGGCGACAGTACTACACATAAACTTGATTTGCATGTTGGCTTTACACCTGCTGAATCAACCTTTTACAGTACAAACATGTGGTTTTAATTTGAATGGATTCAAGTCTTATTTTTTTAAAGCAATATTTTATATTATAGATAATTGGTTTGCCCAGCAGTTTTCCGGTTTTGAATCCAGTGGTGATTGGCTTAATGTTAGGGGGAAATGGATGGGAATAAAAATAAATTGATCAAAAATAATAGCAATAAAAAGATTAATAATGATGATGAACTAACCAGCATGTTTAATAGTTTTTGCTTAGTATTTAAAAAATGGACATTAGCTTGATCTCTTTTTTGGCCACTACAATGACAACTAATGAGAATTGATACCTCTTCAATGTAATGCACGTCTGTAAAGTCAATGATGTTGACAAAGACAACGATTTTGAAAAAGTACTTCTTATTTATTCTGATGGTATTAAGATAAGATGAGGTATTTGCTTTGTCATTATGAAAGTTATGTTCACAAGGTTGCAGTCATTCTTAAACTAAATTTAAACTTTTACACTCTGACAAACTAGATAACATGTCCTCATAAAAATGAAGACTGGCTCAATACCATCTGATACTAACACAGATAGTGTAATGTAAGAATCTGCCCATACTGATAACAATCCAATACCATCATTTCTCCTTTAAAACTGATGAAACTTGAAATTTATGTTTATTTAGCTGATGATAATTTGGGATTGTATTTTAGCGTTTGTTTGATAATTGTAACTGGGCTTGGTGTAAAATTAAAGTTTGGTTTCTTTTTTTAAACCGTTTCATTCATCCTACATTCTATTTACATTACGCAACATGATTACACATATTTTTTAGTTGTGACCTGGTGGTTAGAGAACTGGGCTTGTGATCTGAAGGTTGCCGGTTCGATTCTAAGAGCTGACAGATCATGACTGAAGTGCCCTTGAGCAAGGCACCCAACCCATAACAGCTCCCCAAATGCCTTGTCAAGGGCTGCCCACCGCTTCGGACATGCTCACTGGCCCCTAGTGTTCACTAGTGTGTATATGTGTTTGACTTACTGAAGTTCCTCTCGATTCATTGAATCGTTGAATATTATGCACTGTAGAGGGAAACATGTTCAACCCCATTTAAATTGTTTTTAAGCATTTCTACACATGTTTTGACCAATTGGAGATCCACTGTCCATCTTTGCTAATCACAGACTCAGCTTTTGTACCAAATCATGAATACAATCACCTGTTGACATCACCTGTTTAGAACCCCATCATTATTTAGTTTTGAATGTAGGTTTATTAACAAATGAAATGAAGTGTCAGGTTCAAAATGTGTAAAGTTTTTCCTGCATTTTACACACTGCTCATACTGTTCAAACTTTTTAGGTGATTTGTGGTTGTATGTCCAAAATGTTCATTTTTCTGACTTGGTTGATTTAATCAATGACCTGTCTGTTTGTTTTCTTCACTGACTCAAGTTTAAAGGCATCAACATTATTCTTTTTTTTAGTGTTACATCTAAAGATGATATAAAGAACCACATAGAACTCCACATCCTTGTTTAGCGACACAAATCTTTATATCTGGAGATTATTTACTGTCAAACTGATCAAATTTATTCAGCCTCGACCGTGCCAGACCGTGACATATTCTATGACTGCCGGCTCCTTTATGGTCGTCATGGCTTGTTCATCAGTGTAGAGATTCTGTATTAGACTAACGAGATGCCGTTATTGTAGTCCATCTTCTTGATGACATTTTAAAATTTTGTGTAGTCAACATAGTCAAAAGCTTAGCTGTAATCAGTTCAGCACATGATGGCTTTTTCTTAAATTCCTCAGCATTTTCAAAAATCCACTGTATATCTGTGATAACACCTTGTTTTATTTTTTTACTGTCTTAAATCCTGCTTACACGACTGCCAGTTCCGTTTTGATGTCAAGTTGATGTTGATGTTAGTGTTTTTGGAATAATTTTAAGCATAATTTACTGATGTGGGATTTTACGGACATTTTATGAAAGTTTGTGAAATGTCCTTTATTTTTGTTTCCAGTTTAGCAGCTACTGATTACTTTTTTTTTTTTTAAAGTAATTCATTTAACAAACACTAAATCATATAAAGTACTTTGTAATAGGACATACATGCTTATTTAATTTATTTCGCATACCTCCATAACTTGTTTAGACACAGTCTACAGGGTTGCCAGATTGGGCCGTTTGGATAGATTTACAATTAATTGTGTATTTATGTTAGTTCTTTTAATCTTATAATTGGTCCTTCTACAGTTCAATATTTGTTTTGTACTAATAAAGAATTGTTTGTTTTTAGTAATTTAAAGCCTAAGAAGGCTAAAGAACTTACACTAATTCCTCCTAATGTGGCTTTGGCTGAGGTCGCAGCCTGCTTGGCCACTGGAAAAAGAGGTCGAGACCTGGAAAAGGTTGGGAATCACTGCTTTAAATGAATGTTCCTCAGAAAGTGATGCTATCACAGAGGAATCTCACCAGTGACCATTCCAGATGAAGCAACAAATCCAATCCTAATATCCACATCATCTGATTCTTCAGTTGTTATTATACTTCATGCACAATTATTCTAATTTCATTCAATTATCTTTCATAGCTGTATTATTATTCCCCATCAACCTCTGTCTGTTACTGTGGTTATAGTGGTTAGCAACAGTAACGGCTAACAACGTTTATTGCTATATCTACTTGTGGTTTATTAGGGTCTGCAAGAGCAGAGTTAATTATAAATAAATTACTTGTTTTTCAAGCAGATCGGCTGTTTGTTAAAAAATTGCTTATCGTGTCTCTCTTTCTTAAACAGTGGACAACATACCACAGGCTCCCGTGTTCACTAAGCAACCAGGCAGCATTGTTTTTCCAGTGGACTCCATGGAGAAAAATCGTGAGGTGGTGTTTAGTTGCGAAGCTCAGGGACAGCCTCCACTTCTGTATAGGTGAGACAGCCACTATGTTGTTTTAAGAGAATGTGTAATTATAATTCTGTATAATGCTTCATGTACACAGTCGGGTAACATTATTATGACCACCAGCTAATATCCAGAAGAACTTCCATGTGCAGCACGTACAGCAGCTTGAGAGCAATTCCTGGTTCTGGTAGGTTGTCTCATGGATCTGGTGCCATGCTGAGTGCAGTGAATCCCAGTTCCTGGAGGGGACATGAGGGAGATTCCATAGAGCGAACTCAACCATGAAGGTGACCGCAGAGAGTTTTTAAAGTGGGTTAAAGTCCGGGAAATTAGGTGGCCAGGGTAGTACTTGGAATTCTTGGCCATGCTCATCCAGCCGTGTCAATGTCGCATTGTCTTTTGATTTGCAGGGATGGATTCATACCCTGATGTGTGATCTTTTGGCCATTTCCAGATTTTTCCAGTCAACCAGCAACTGAGTGGTTTTCCTGATTTGTTGGCTTGATTAAATCACGTAAAATGCATGTTCATCAGAAACATGATGTTAAAACCAAGGCACCTCACCTTGTTCATTTTGAATAAAGCCACAAACGAAATCAGCTTATTCTTACATTATAATGCCTAGTAAACAATAATTCTAATGTAATTAAATTTGCCTTTAAAGCTGATTTTTTTTATCCCCAACCACCACTATCTGTTACCTTGGCTATAGTGGTTAGCAACTGTTGATATGACATTGTGTGGTTGACAGCTCGTTCAACGTGGAAGCATGGGTCAAGAGAATGCCACAGAAACATTCCCCTGATCAATATACCGCCAGAGGCGTTTGAAGTAGCAAATGGTCATAATAATGTGACCATGTCGACCATATACCATAGATACAGTATATTAAGAAGACATCAGCTAGAATGGACAAAAAAGTTACATTTTGTGTGACGGTTACAATACTTTGTAGAAATCTTTTTTCATAGCTGATTTTTACTGTTCCGAAGCATGGCAGTTATCACGATCTTGCTTTATGGCCCAGTAAACGCCTGAACCAGCAACATTCTGATTCCTAATCCAATACTTTAAATGCTTGGTGGATGAAGTCCTGTGAAGGATTGGTGTTTTGTCCAGGGTATGTTTATTTATGCCATTTGCCTAGTGTTTGGTAAGGACTGACTAACCACAGCCATGAAGAGGTGATATGGGGCTTGAATATGTTCTTTTTTTAGTTTTTTGTCTCTATGGTTGCATGTGGGCTCAGGGTTACTTAAAAAAAACAACAACAGTCAACCACTGAGTCATGCAACACATGCAACACATGCAAAATGCAAAAGCTCTAATGCGCACAGAGAAAGACGTACACCAATTCTATGCAAAAAAACCTCCTGGTTCTTCAGCCTTGAGCTCATCTAAAAAAAAAAGAATGATTATTTCAGCACGATGACACCTCTCCTCATTCTATACAGGTTATCACAGACTGTTAAGCAGCTGAAGTCACGTATCAAACAAAAACAAAGAGACATTCCATGTGCAAAATAAACTTCTTACGTAAATTAATGTTTGAACTTATTATTTAAATTATTTTTTAACGTTTCACATTTGGCATTCAGTGTTTCTTTCAGCCCAATATCACATGTGGATCAATATTGTAATCTTCAGTCCAGCAGCCGACATGTTTGTGAACAGACAGGTCCATTTTACTCCCCCAGGATTGAGCTAGGCTAATTGGTGAGCTAATAAGCCGCTTCCCGCTTCCTGTCAACTGGCCAAATAGCCTGGCCTTGAGGTGAACGTCTTTTTCCTGGCAGCTCCCAAGTCCATCACGTTCAAAAGTCATTAAACGGCGTGCATTTGTGCTGCCATACTCATTATAACATTCTTAGCCATTTTAGCCTGAAAGCTAACCTTTACTCCTTTTTGTGAACCCATTTAATTTCTCAGCTGGTTAAAACAGCCCCAAACTAGAAGAGCTCCCTCGCTTGTAAGCGCTTGTGCTGAAGTAGACAGCTCAGCTTTTGGTTTGATTACAGACTAGGGGATTTTGAAATGAATCAACTGCTTTTCCTAGAGCCAGATTTGAAAAATGTTTATAATATCTCTGTTTTCCTGTAGCAAAACTGGCATCAAGTTAAACCTGTACTGAAAACATCTCAAAAAAGTACAGAAGCTTTTAGGAATTGATAATGAGCCGAATAATAAGGTTTGAAATAGATATTTTAAAAAATGAGACAAAGGGCAGGACTGTCACCTTACAGAAAGAAAGTCGTGGATTCTACCCCCCTGTTGGACGATCTGGGTCCTTTCTTTGTAGGCGTGCATGCAGTCAGGTTAATTGGAGACACTGCCTGTAGGTCCCTAGCCAATAAGATAAATAAACCAGTACATTGTATTACCAGTCACAAGGCTGGGTACATAGTGAGAGTTGTGTCAGGAAGGCTATCCAGGATGAAACCCATGCCAGATCAAAATCCAGCAGAAGCAGCTGGAAAAAAAATATCAATGGAACACATAGCAAAAGGAAAAGAATAAGAACCTAGCCTCACCCATCAGCTATTTAAACTCTTCATTTCACCTTGCCTCAAAAACTGGGAGCCCAGAGTGGAAGCTCATCTGATCAGGAAAAATTCCTACTCAGTGCTTCCAGTCCAAAGGCAAGTCTCTGTCAAGCTGATTGGTGATTGTTCTATTTAGATCCAGAATTAGAGGTTCACAGGAGCACTCTAAGCTGGCCAGGCACCACAATCTCTCCCCTCGTGCAGACCTCTTTCCTCAGATAAATAGTGTTTATCCACACATGAACAGATTTATTCTGGGAATTGTTGATAATGTCACATTTCACAAAATCTTTTGTTAAACTTTTCCAACAGCAGACCCCAGCTGCTTTCCCAGAATATTTAGTGCTCTAAAATACACGAAAGCAAGTGTAAGCCCAGACCAGACATGCCCGTCTGAGTAAGAGGTGACAGTCACTACAATAAAATGACCATGTTCCAGAACACTCTGTTTGAATGATCTCCCATCAAACATTCTCAGAGTAAATACAAAAAAAAAAGCTAAAAACAGGTCAGCTGCATGGCGATGAATATTTTAATAACATTTACTCATATACTTAAGTGCTGCCTCTAGCTACATTGACAGAACATGTAACATAATGAGTTCTCTTCTTTTATTGCCCCATCAGTTTCCTAATCTAATAAAGCTAGCGCCTATACAATCTCAGCAGACATGTGATGGGATCCTGGTAATTTGAGAACTCAAAATTTGAGAACTAATTTGTTGGGACCCCGGTGAAGAACAAAAGCGTTAAAACCTTTTGGTGAATCTCACCCTTGATGAAATCCTTAACTAAAGCTAAAACTAAATCCAACCTTGAAGTGAATTAATTGAAATAAAAATATAAATAAATAACATTTTAAAGTTTAAAGGAATTTGTCACATATAAGGATGCATGGAAAACCTGTAAAAGCATTCGGTCCTGTGGAATCGCACATATTTAAGGCTTACGTAAAATAATGGGATACACTGAAAATAAATATCATGTGTGTTAGCGCATTTCCTATGGAGATTTCTGGTGCACAAAGGTTAACATGAGTGACCATCAATAATTAAGAGAAGGTTGGTCTTCCTGTCTTTCTTTTAGACTTCTTCAAATGGATTTGATAGTCATTTGCACCTTGAGTAGTTTTAATATAATATATAAAGGTCAAATTTGCTCACTTCGTGTTTTAACATTGGAATGACACAGTGCAAATAAAGGAATAGTGTGTTGACCTTTATTAGTCAACACACACACACACTTGTGAACTTGTTATCTTGGGGTCACACGGGTCACTTCATCACTTCATCCTGGTCAGGGCTGAGGTGGTTCAGTGGGCACACTTGCGATACCACTTCGTTAAGATCGGGCTTGAATATGTTCTTCTTTTTTTGGCTTTTTGTGACTATGAATGCAACACACCTTGAACAGATCTCTGGGAGGTGTTTATATAACACATGGCAGCTCGTGCACATTAATGGTCGTTATTGACGCTTCATGGTAGAATGAAATTGTAACACAACATCAGGTCATAAAAATAAGTCGTAGGTTTTAGGATCTGAAATATTAGGGTTTTTAGGGGTAAAAAAATGTGAGATGGCTGTATTTACAAAATCTGCTGCTCTAAGACATTATTCCGATCTCTTTGTTTATCCAACTATAAATACTTTATTCTAATTAAGCTCTGCAAACATGTTTCAAGTTATTATTTATTTTCTTTATTTAGAATTTTTAAAATAGATTTTTTAATTATTATTATAATACAACCAAGATGCTATATTGATAACGTACTTTTTTGCGGCTTTTATTAGCAAATAATGGAATACTGCAGCAGTGTTATGTGTAAGAAAGAAGTCCTATTGCAACATCTTCCACAGAGGCTACTCATTAAGTCCACTACAAAATTACGTTTTCCACTAACATCCTTGGTTTTGTTTTGTAATTTGAAATATTGTTGTGTCTTAAATGTATTAGCAACTGCTAGTGTCCACTTATGCATTATCAGGCTTACATTCCCTCTGCATTGCGTTTGGACACTCATACTTTTCCACCAAAAGAACTCCACCAGTTTTTGAACTGGTTCTGTTAAGGTTTCCTTGAACCTTGGTGTTTTCGAGAGAACCAGACATGTGTCATCAACAGTGGATGATGCATAATAAAAATAATGAATAGTATAAATATTACCCTATATTTACTCAAAAAATAAATAGTATTATGTAAAAAAGATTGGGTATATTGTGGTTAAGCAAGTTATCAAACCTGCCATAAGGTTTCAACACTGAGTTAAAGTTGTTACCTTAATCCTTTCAAAATACAATTTATTAGCCAGCAAACTTACTTCAACCTTTGGCAGTATTTGTATCACATGTATTAATAAATAAAACTCACTCAAAAAAATAAATTAAATAACTCAATTCTGTTAAAGGCTGTTAAAAAATGGACCACTGATTCATTTTTTACAGTGTATATGTCGTTACAGAAAAGCATCGATCGACTTTTGCTAATAAGATGACTGAAGGCGACTCCGTTCCTGGTGTTTGTCGCTGCAGTTGCTTTCTTTAGTTCAATGATGTGAGAAGCGTTTATCGCTTCCCTATCACCGCGACCCTCAGCGCAAATAACCGGCTTGAGCAACATCAGTAGCATCCATTTGTGTAAAACAACCATCAAATCCTCTTAAAGGTCCACAAGTATATGTTTTTAGCTGCATTTGCTTCACATGTGGTAGGTTATTGCAGGTCAGGGTTCTGAAAATCTGAAAAGTCTAATGTAAAACATAGTGTACAACATATGAACACTGCATTTATCTGTCATAGGTGCTCTGTATAGCTGTTGCTTGTTGCTTTAGTACAATAAGCCATGTTAAGCTTTATTTCCCATGTTTTCATATTTTTTGTAGTGTCCGGGTCACTTTTACTGTCTTACATTACACCGGTCATTGCTTTTAAAATATTAACAAATATCAGCAGCAAACTAATTCATCAGATAAACCTTATCAACCTTTCAAGTTGTGAAATGTAATAAATAAAAGTTTGGAAAAAACTTTAGATTAGACTTCAGGCATTAATCTGCTCTTAATTGTTGACGTAAGTGTTTTAACCATGGTGAGATCCAAAGAGCTTTTGAAGCCTTCGCAACGAAGCTATAGACTGATATGAGTCTGGAAAGGGATTTAACAGCAGTTAGAAATCAGACATTTCAGAGATGGGAGTGACTCAATTAAGTCCTGATAGGTTGTCTCACAGCTGCTAGAACCTATACTCAAATAGGTTAAAATCTGAGTAATTAGTGGACTAGGGTAGTACTTGAAAGTGTTGGTCATGCTCTTCCAACCAATGTTGGACATTTCCAGACATATTCAAAGCAACTTACATAACAGAAAGAGTAAGCTAGATCTGTTCAAGGTGTGTTGCATCCATAGTTTTCATAACAGAAAGAGTTGCATTCAACAGAAAGACATATTCAAAGCAACTTACATAACAGCCTGAGCAATTAAGATTTAACGGCCTTGCTCCATGGCCCAAAAGCAGCAACCTGACAGTGGTGGAGCATTACCCACTAACCTTCTAATAACAAGTCTATTACTTTAACCACTAGGCTACAGTTTGAATTGTCTTGTTAGAAGAGTCCATCTGCCCCAGGAAAGACCAGCATGTATGGCTGTGTGTGATCTGCAAGGATAGATTCACATTCAAAATGGTTGAGTGCTCTTTATATACTCACCAAGCTGGCTCATGAAACATGACATTCATTAACGTGCAAGTAGAAAGTAGAAACTAGTCTTAATGATGTGACTTGACAGTGTAAAACATACATTTATAAGAAATACATGAAAATAAATAATAAATTAACAATGCTTCATTCTGCTTTTTTGGGACTTCATCAAACTTGTTCGTTGTAAAAATAATGTAAGAAAGAGTTGCACTTTAACCTCTACAAGACACCTGGTCCGGCTTGAAAACAGCATTCTAAAAATGTCATTTATGTTAATCACTATATCCTGGTAAAGGTCACAGCAGGTCCAGGTCCAGTGGGAAACACTGACAACAAGACAGAAATACCCTGTCAGCCAACCACACACACACACACACACACACCAACACCATCACCCTTGCCTTCCTCCCAAAACATACCATTGTTTACATTGCTGAGATATTTGGAATTATCAATATTTTAACCTAATACAGAAAGAAAATTTGCACTTTTAGGAAATTTAACTTCATAATAAAAGTAAGATTATAATCCTGGATCCTTCTTTGGATCTGGTTTTCACTGTTTTCGCACTAGAACAGATTTGTCTAGCAGTGCATCTGTTGTAATGAAATGGCACACTGAGTGAAAATCCTGTCAGAATATAAAATAACATTTAAAAAAATGATAGACATTTAGGAATAAAATCTCACTATGACTGGATATATCTTCTCATTCAGCAGTGTGTTTAGTGGCAGCTGGTGAGTTCTGCTTTTAGACAGTCCGGGGGTTAGATTCACAAGCACCCACTGTGTTGCTGGACATCCGGCTGTGACAGTTAAAACAAAAATCAGACATCAGAAGTAAAACATCAAACCCAAAGCACGGCCAGGCTTTCGAAATTCTGCTGGACTTTCAGCAGTTGACCAGCTGGCATGGCTTCTGGTCTGAAGCTAAGCTTCTGAAATCTAATCACAAACAGTAGTGATTTAAGCAGCTTTAAATTTCATAGATGAAGAGGTACTTAGTTTAATCGACTTGTGCCCGAATGAAGTCCTTTCTGATTAACTCTTATCTCTTAACTCATCTATTTTTTATATCCCAACTACTCGAATATATTTTATAATTAAAAATAATCCCACACAGTTATGCAATTATTATTTTGTGTTTCTGATGGATATTTTTTGTCCATGATCTTGGCCATCTTATTTTAAAACCATGGACATTAATATGGACTTATCCACATCAAAGCACTACAGCAAACCAGCCTATACACTTCCCATATCCTGGGAATGGGAATATGTGGGGAATGTAAGCCCATTTAAAAATATGTGACATCAAGGTATATAATTGGACAAAACATCACTTGCAATCAACAATCTTAGATGTGTCCACTAAAAAGAGTAAAATTCATTTTTTATGAAATTCACTTTATACCCTGCTAATTATGCATGTAGCTGAAACACGTGAACATATGTACCTCATATTTTTAACACATACAGTCCTTAATAGTGTATCTGAATAATAATAATGATGATGATGATGATGATGATGGGTGGATGGATGAATGGATGGTAAACGTTATTTGCTTAAAATTCATTTTTCCCCCCTTGGGCATGACATAATTTCAGGGTGAAATGGTAGATTTAGGTTTTGAAGGTACCTCTGTGATCCCATATCACAATACAGTAAACCCGTCTTTCACAGGGGTCGCGAATCGTGAAAAACTGTGAATTATCTTTTCAACTAAAAACACTTTCCTAATGAAGATCTCTATGTACAACACTTACCACAGACCAGCTCGGATCAATGATACTGATGTCACACCAATGCAATTTATGTTAATATTCATTATACAAAATCATAAATTAAATTATATTGTTTTTAATAGTTTAGCATTAAAAGGCATGAAACCTTTAAAAATGTGGATGATATTATAATTAGTTAAGTTCCAAGGGGAAAAACATGAAAGACTTGAGTCTGCAAACCCTGAACTGTGAATTAACAGGTGTTCACTATATTACTAACATTAATATCATTCTTCTGCAGTCACATGCACATTCAACAAGTTGTTTGTAGTCTTGTAGTGCCTACAAATATTGGGTTTCTTATTTAATTATTTATTATTTATTTCACCATGTGTTTCTTTTTATATTATTAATAATATTTAATAATAATTTATGTATCTAAAATGCATTGTGCTTATTAAATATTTTCATCTACAAAAGGGTGCACAGCAGAAAAAGTTTGGGAACCACTGCTTTAAATAGTGCTGCCACTATATTAACTCAGAAATTAAGTATTATTTTACTTTGTTTATTTTATAAATTGAAAGTAAAAGGAAATACTTTGTCTTCAGTTTCATGTAGTCTTTTGAACCCAGTATCCTAAATCGGATCACACTGTGGGTAGAGTGTATCGTTAAATACCTAGTAAAGAAACATAAAAAAAAAAAAAAAAACTTCATGTTATTCACTGTCAAAGAAAACTTCCTTTCTAAACACAAAGAAATATATCTTTTTAGACATTCACTTCTAATCACTACATAGCCATGTTTTTAAAGTTTAGATTTCATTATGAAAGATAAGATGGCAAAAATACAATTTTCCAGTATGCTAATGCAGGTCATGGCACACCAGATTAGCAGAAAAATTGGTGGACATAGTTTGAGGGCATTTTTTGTTTTAGCTGTCTGAGTATTCAGATTCCCCTAAAGACCTTGCAGCTTGATTAGCAGGATCAGTACCGTTACAGCACCAGAATTAAATTCACCAGGGGGGAAATCTACCAGGAGCAAAACATCATTATTAGAATAGATTTTAATAATGAACCCCCAGCTCCATTTTTACATCATTTATCGTAATGTCTGCTTCTGTTTTTTACATTTTTGTGAATCACTGCTACTTAACCATGCCTTTTTATTATATGCTGACCATACTCTTTATTTATAACTTTATATACATGGTTTGAGTCATAAACTTACTGACCACTTGCATGTTTTTGGACTGGAGCTCCCGGAGGAAACCCATGTGGACATTCAGACAAAGGGAGAACATGCAAACTCCATACAGCATCGAAAACAGGATCCTCTTGCTGTGTCCCTACATTTTGTTATGTCAAGTATTACATTTTCCTCAAAATTCTAGACAAAGTGAATAAAGATTGTTTTAATTTTTTGCAATTTCTTTAAACATAAAAAACTTAAAAATAAAAAGCTTTTGAAGCACTTTTAGCAGTTTCTCCCATACTTCTTTGCAGAAACGCTCGAGCTCCATCAGGTTGAATCGGGAGTGTTGTTGCACAGACATTTTCACATCTCACCAGAGATGTTCAATCGGGTTCAAGTCTGGGCTGGGGCTGGGCCACTCAAGAACATTCACAGAGTTGTCCCGAAGCCAATACGTTATCTTAGCTGTGTGCTTAGGGTCATTGTCCTGTCGAATATGAATCTTCATCCCAGTCTGAGAGCGCTCTGGAGCAGATTTTCTTCAGTTACGTCTCTGTACAATTCTGCATTCATCTTTCCCTCAACCCGGATTAGTCTCCCAGTTCCTGCTTCCCAGAATCAACTCCACATCATGATGCTGCCACCCCCAAGTGAAAAGCAAAAAGGATTTTATACACTAATGGAAAACAGTATGATGAAATACTTTCAATTCATCGATTGATAAATGTCTGGGGTAGCCAAAGTCTCATGGAGATTGGCACCATGTTAATGTATTTTACTATGTGGCAAATGTTTTGGCAAATCTTGACCAACTTTTTTGCCTAGTAAATAAAATCTTCTTTGACTCCAATTTAGAATTCAGAATTTAAAACACTTGCTTTACACAAAGTGTAATTTGTCACATACACACTAGTGAACACTGGGGGGAAGTGAGCACACATGCCCAGAGCCTTAGAGTTTAGGTGCCTTGCTTAAGTGATCTGTCGGCTCTGGGAATCGAATCAGCAACCTTTAGATCACAAGCCCAGTTCTATAACCTCCAGGCCACGGCTGCCTTCAAAGAAGACCTGGAATTTTCCTGGAAGACTTGTAATGCTGATTCATCTGACTACAATTCCTGTTTCCACTGTGTGATGGTCCAACCTAGATTCCTCCAAGCCCAGAGAAGTTGACACTGATTCTTGACAGCGTTAGCATAAGGATTTTTTTTGCACAGTAAAGATTTAAGGGTCATTTGTGCATGTAATTATGTTTTGTAGTACTTGACAAAGGTTTGCCCAAATAATCCCATACCCTTGTGGTTATGTCAGTTGCTGTTGAGTGGCAGTACCATCTGACATTATGCCCGATTCTTTGAATCATTTATTGATGTAAAATTATTTAGTGAACCAAGATGTGACATTTCCATACATCACTTTCGATCCCAACAAGTGGTGTAACAAAATATATATGATTTGGCCTACCTAATGATAGGTGCTTGGGTCATTGGTTAGATGCACATTGCACATCCAATGCACATTGTTTTATAAACATTAGTATGGACTTGGACTAGATTTGCCAAATCACCAAATCAAACATTTGAAAAGACCAGACCATCTATTCTACCACATATAGATTACACTATGTGCTTGCGTGCTTTTCTAAAGTCAACACACTCCTTGTGAGTGTGCAAATAACCCGGCTGTCTGAGCTATTAGGAAAATGCTGTTTTTGTATAGGAAAATACACAGCACCTGGATATAAAAATAGCAAATAGCTGACAACAAGAAATAATTCGAGTGAGGTTTTGAAATATGAGGTGTGCTTAAAATTCTTCATCTCTTCTGATTTCATAAACACTACAATAATTCACTTTTATGCATTTGTCTGCATTTACTCAGGCGAGTTACACATTAGATATGCAAAGTGTCTCACTGATGTTAAGCTTGTGCTGTCAGGGAGACTTTTTGCATGTCAGTATGCTTTCAAATGTCACATCCATGCTGCGGAAATTGCTCATAATGATCCCGGAATAACTGAGATGGAATTGAGCCAGCAACAGCATTTACATGGCTTAGGTTGTTTCTAAGGCCTAGGAAGTAATCTGGCAGTTAGAAGTAATCTGACTGTTTACTAACATGCACTACAGGATCACTTCTTGAATTGTAAAACAGCCTGATGCTTACTTTGAATGGTTTTGTTGTTGTTGTTCTTTTAAAGAAACTGGAGAACTTAAAAAATAATGAAATGTGTCAGATGTGAGAAACTATTTTATGCTTCTCTTAGTTGTAAGTAGTCTGAAGATGAAGAAGTTAAGAGAATGTCTCTCCTTGACGTCTCCAACATTGTTAGCAGCCATCGTTTCTGCTCAGTGTGACTTTCATCAGTGAACAGCACTGATGCCCACTGGTCCCTCCTCCAGTGTAAATGCTCCCTGGCCCATGCAAGACGATGACGCCTGTGTCTGGTGGTGTGGTCAGGTACCTTTGCAGGTCGTCTAGCACGGAGACCACGCTGATAAAAATCATTTCGAATGGTCTGATGTGACACTTGGGTGCCTCTCACCTCCCTTAAATGTGCCTGGAGTTGTGTAGCATTCATCATCCGGTTCCGCAGGGCACTGTTCACAATGAAGCGGTCATTAGTGTGGGATGTGGCCAATGGACGTTCTATGCCTTTCTGTGACTCTTCCGGTCTCTCTGGATTTCTGTTGCAACCTGTCATGGATCAAACACCTGTTGGGAATTTTGCTGTGAAGCTCCATGTTAGAGAAGAGCAAGCAAACAAACGTACTGAAACATTGAGCAGTCGGACCTTCTCTAAACGAAAAGTCACGTAAAAGCTGGGCTCCCCAACACCCCAACCTGTAATACTGATTGGATAAGCGGTTAAGAAAGAGTGGATGGAACTTTCCCTAAAAATGATTTAACATGCAATTAAAATCATTTTTCCCTAAAAAGACCATAAGCTGTAATTTAAAATACACTTTCCCTAAAAAAATATTTAAACTTAAAATGAGATTTCTTTGAAAAATTATTTAAGCTGTAATTAAAAAGTATTTTCAACTTACCGTTTAGAATTGTTTAAACATATCATTATAATTAGAGCATTCATTTTAACACATTTAATTTCAGTTGAAGTTCTGTGGACACTGTCAATCTAAAAAGACATGAAAAATATGCTTTTTATTTATAATGAGGTAGAGGCTGTGATTAGGCAGCCCAGAATTTAGCAAAATAGTTTTTTTTGCTTTGGATTTACTCTAATAAGGTGTTGTGGGAAAGGGGAAAACTGGCTGCCATCATGACTGAATTATATCCTTCAGTGATCACAGAGAATTTGTGTAATGATCACCTAGCCCTCAATAGAGTGTAGAGCCGCCAAATGCTGACTGCACCTATTAGTTTTAATTGCTCCTCCACCATGATTAAGTTCCACTGTGATGCTGTTTGACTGGTCATTAAGCAAGATAGATGAGTAGATTATTTATTTTTTTATTTATTACAATTTATATTTGGTTTGTGTGAGAAGAATGCTTTATTTGTTACATTTACTTATGAAAGATTTCAGCAGGTGGTGGCACAGTGGCTTAGTGGGTAGCACTGTCGCCTCACAGCGAGAAGGTCCTGGGTTCGATCATCGCGTAGGGCGATCTCGGCCCTTTCTGTGTGGAGTTTGCATGTTCTCCCTGTGTCCATGTGGGTTTCCTCTGGCTACTCCGGTTTCTTCCCACAGTCCAAAGACATGCTACTAGGTTAATTGAAGACACTAAATTGTCTTGTAGGTACCTGGACTGGCGCCCCATCCAGGGTGTTGTGCCTTGCGCCCGTTGAAGAGCTGAGATTAGCTCCAGCACCCCTCCCTGACCCTAATTAGGATAAGGGATTAAAGAAAAGAAGATTTCAGCAGGGATAGATAGATTTAACATTTTAAATAGCCTACGCAAGATAAACGCACTTAACTTTTTAAACAAAAGTAACACATTTAAGATTTTAAATACAATTAAATCACAGATTATTGCAAACTGTTGTTCTGTTTTGTTGTACATGGTTATTTAGTTGTTTTTTTTAAGAATAATGGTTTTACAATTATATACATACATGTGACACAGTGTCCTGTGTCCTTTCTGTGTGGAGTTTGCATGTTCCCTCTATGTCTTTAATAATATAGAGTTTATAATTACAGCAATAATTTTATCTTTTACAGGTGGAAACTGAATGGCACCATGATCGACTCAGCATTGAGTCCTCGCTACACTCTCTCTAATGGAAACCTCCGCATTAGTCGACTGAACAAAGAACTGGACTCTGGAACCTACCAGTGTTTTGCTTCCAGCCCGTTTGGAACCATTGTAAGCAGAGAGGCCAGCCTGACCTTCGCATGTAAGTTTAAAGATGTTTATGGTTATAGCTGACATATTTGTGGGAACACAGCTCTGATGAGAACAGCATCAACACAGAATCACTTTACATTGCATGTAGCATTAAATTACGGGTTTAACTAAATATTTAAATAAATATTTAAATAAATAAAAATAAATATTTAATTAAATAAAAACAAATGAAAATTAAATATTAAGTCATGCAAATTGAATTTGTTCTGGATACAACACTTAAATTTGAGATTTCATATGCATGTTTTATAAAAAATAACAATTCAAACATGAAAGATCATTAATTCAGTAACAGTTATATACACTTAAATCCTTCCACACATATTTTGTAACTACATGTGGTGGTATGTAATGCACTGTATCGACTTGTAAAGAAATGATTTCTATCATGTACCTTTGGACCCTGTATATAATGAGTGCATGATCATTAATGGCACTGTTGGAAACAGCACAACTCTAGAGTGTGTGCTGAGATGTGTCACTTCCATGAATGTGCCTGAAATGCAATTCTAGTCCTCTTCAGTCATGCTCATTTTATTTAAGACTTTAAGCTAGTAATAGCAATTTATTAGATCAAGTAATTGTAGTCGAGTACCAAGAACCCATTCTGAAAATCTCCACTTGAAATATACAGGAAAGTGATTGTAAGGGATTAACATGTCGTGGCAAGCTTGGGATGGGAATGATTTATTTCACCCTTTAACTAAATGTATCTGCTCAAAACTGTGGGCTTTTAGGTCCACATTAATGATTCTGATGACCAAAGCATTATACTTTTATGTGTCAATAAAAGAAAAAAAACTAATTCAAGAAGCAACAAAAATTCATTAAATGTTGATTAATTTATTAATGGGTTTTTTGCCCACACACTTACACAATATTTGTGTCCAGTTACCTAGTTTATATTGAAGCTAAATGACTATGTATTATTATTATTATTATTATTATTATTATTATTACATACAATGATTGGCTTTGTGGATTGTGTTTTCATTTATTTATTTTAGTTTTTTTTTTATTTATGTATAAAAACTGAAAAAAATGACATGCCATTATAATTTGGGAGAAAAATATTCCCGAACATTTTCCACCCATCTCTTAACTCTGGTAATGATCTGGTGCTATCAAAAGTACAATGCTATAGACTTTCTGCTCAGTAAACCATCAAATATAATTAATACAAATTATAATTATTATGCTCTGGCCTTTTCATTCGTTCAAAACTATCACCCACACTTTTCCAACTTTCACTTCATTAGACTGACACGCCTTCTGTTTCCTAATTGGCCGTGCAACATTGACTGTGAATGACTGCTAGCTCTCTCAGATATTGCTCTGTATCCCTCCATCCACAGCATCCTACTCATTTATTCCCTGTTGAGCCGAATATGATGACAGCCATTGTCAGGAACAATTCATCTGTGTGTGGGTGGGGGGTGGGGGAGGACGAGTCGACTGTCACACAAAGAGGATTGGCTGACAGATCCATCAGTTGTTCAGACTCCTGACCTGTCATTGGCTTTCAGATTATTGCTGTAAACATTTAAATCTGTCCATAATCTGTCTTCTTTATTATCGAGGGCATAATAAACTATGTCACATGTTTGAGTGAAGCATGTACTAGAAAAATAACTTAAAGCTGATGTTTTACACTTTTTAGTTTGGTCACTAAATATGGTTGAATTTAGGTGAGAATTATGTAATGGTGTTTTCATATTATTATTATTATTATTATTATTATTATTATTATTAATAATAATAATAATAATAATAATAATAATAATAATTAGGGCTGTCACAATTAATCAATCGTAGTCGATTACATTGACGTTAACAAATTGTTGATTTAAATATTTTAAACTAATGCATATACTTAAAAAACTAATTTTAAAACTTCTAATTTCAATGTATCCATTCCTTTAACCATCCATATTATATTTCCCTTAGAACAACTTGCATAAGTTGTTTTGGTCCAGCCCCTGGTTGGCAGGACAAAAAGAAAGCAGAAGTTTTTAAAGAAAAACTAAATGGTTTACAAGACACAAATCCTTAAAAACTTGGGAATACTAAAACTGGCACAAAACAAAAAGGTGGTTTGTTTCCTGTGCTTTGATGTTATGCCACATCAGCACTAGAGCAATGTTGTACATCTGTGTCGTTTTATTAAGCCTCTTAATTGTAGAGATTTTAAGCATGCACCGGTGGAGCGGTGGAATTTTCAGCTAGCACATCAGCACAGAGACTCTAAACTCTCCGGTTTTAAACCGCACCCTAACCACTATGATGCACAAACCAGTGCATTATAGTGCCGATCCCAAGCCCAGAAAAATAGGAGGGTTGCATCAGGAAGGGCATCTAGCATAAAAACTATGCCAAATCAAAAATGCGGATCATGATCTGCGACCTCTCTAACGGGAGCAGCCAAAATCATTCACAATCACAGAGACCTTGGTATTATGTATTTCTTAGTGAGTTCTGTTAGATAACATTTTTACTTTATTGTTTTATTAATTCTTAATGGTGGAGATCTTGGAGTACTGTTTCTTAGTGAGTTCGGTTCAGTCAGACAGACTAGCCATTTACTTTGGCTGCATTAAGCTCACAATTTTTTTGTTTGCACTTATGTTTAATATGGAGCACTTGCTAATTTGATAATATGTACATAAACCGTGTTTACAAATGTTTCACATTTTACTAGGCTATATAGTTTGTTGTTAAAATTAAAGATGGTTAAATGAAATTCTGAATTTAATTTAGAAGGGAAATGAATTATTTATGCAAATATCATATAAATGAATCGTTTGAAAAATATTTGATAGTGCCATCCCCATAATTATTATTTACACATTTGTTAATAAGAATTTGTATTAGGGGTGTTCTGATGGTCTTGCTTGTGTTGAATTCTCAGAACTGTATTATGTAATTTTATGCCTCCATGCTCTTTATATGAAAGAACCAGCAGGGAGGTTGTAATGAAAAAGATATTTCTACAATTGGCTTCCTTTAAGTTTTTTTTAGTCTCTTTTAATAGACCTATTTTGATGGCAGAGAACTTGTAAAGCTTTGATAGGAAATTAGAATTGTAATCAGCAATGTTCTTCAACATTGCAATTGCTGAAGGTTGTAATTGAGTTCTGGGCTTCAGTTAGGTGTTTTAATTACAGCACAAATGATAAAAAATGAACCACACACAACCAGGCAGAGGATCTCATGTGCATTACATAGATATAACTTTTAGTTTGAATTATTTATCAGTTATCAAGTCTTTATTTCCAGCTTAAAGTCCAGAGTAATGGAAATACACTGACAAATTAAAGGTTATACCATCATAAAATGTCATTTATTGATTATTTGGAGTTCTAATTGATTAGCATTTGCATTCTACAAGATCCATTTATCTATTATGTAAAGCAAATGTGTGGACAATATGCACACCATAATTGTTTAATTATTTGCTCTGAGCATCAAGACTTTGCTGAGCTGGATAATCAGTGGTTTATTAGCCTAATTAGTTTAATCACCTTTAAGATTGCACACTCACGGTTAGTAAAATGCTCCTCACAACAATATGGAGATTAAAGAGGTACATAATACACTTGAATAGGAAAGTAAACCCTTGTAATTAAGCTTAACGTGTTGATAAACATTCAAAGATCAATGACAGGAAACGCCAAAAAAAATAAACTGCTTGTGAAAGTGTCTTTTTATTTGGGAACAGGAATGAGAAATGGGGCTCTTACACAAAGGAATCTTCTCAGTATGTTCACACTACACAACTGATCCATGATCGGGGGGTTTCACTCACCGTCTACCATCAGTAGTCTGTCTGATCTTTCAAACCTTTGTGTTTTTGTCATGAGAGGTTTAATGACTACATGTCTAAAAAGGCACAAAAAGGAGTTGTTTGTGCACTAGTCTATGTTGAGTTTAATAAATGTTTTGTTGTAATGCAGTGTTGATATTATCTTTTGTAGAGAATGATAGCATTTAACATTTTTAGCATTTGGTAGACACTCTAATCATGAGCGACTTACTGAATTGCTTCCATAGTAGACATTACAAAACTCTAGTTAAAGTAAAAAATAGTTCAAAACAAATATGTAGAAAATCTTGAGGGAAACAAAGTGCTTTCTCAAATAAAGAGGTAGTCAGTTTAAGTGCTTGGTAGCGAGATGAGTTTTTAGTCATTTTGGTAAGACAGCTTCAGAATTTTGGACAGTGAAAGGAAGCTAGTGAGTACAGAGAAGAGCTGTGATGCTTGTCTTCCTTGAGTCCTGGGTAGAGGATAAAGTTAAACAATAGTGGCTTTGAGGTTGTGTGGTTCAGAACTGGGTTACCCAAAGGTAAGTTTGTACCGTTTTATTTTGATTTTGTACACCAGCATCAAACTGAATGTGTACAGCCACAGGAAGCCAGTGAAGAGACCGCAGCAGTGGGGTCATGTGCCAGTATTTAGGCTGGTTAAACACCAGACAGACGGCTGCATGTCTAATAAGTTACAAAGGGTTTACTAGTGAACATAGGGGCAACAGGTTTGTCTTGCTGGGGTTGAGTTTTAGATGACATGCTGCCATTCATTGTGAGATATAGCACAGGCATGCTGAGATTCGAGCTGAGAGGAGGAAATGACAGAATAAAGCTGATTCTCATCTTCATATGAGTGGTAGAAGAAGGTAGCCGTTTGTAGCTAACGCTGGTCCGATTGATTTGAATAGTACGATGCTATTGAATAGGCAGCTCAGTACGATACCTACTGGTGTTATTTTTTTACCTTTCTTGGTTATTACCAAGAAATAGGATTATTGTGTCAAAGGATGTGGAAAGGTCAAAAAGAATCAGAATCAGCTCGGCTGCTTTACTTGCGTGAAGCTAAAGATGCGTAAAGATAAAGAATGATGAGGTAAAAAGTGTGTGTGTGTGAGAGTGTGTTGTATTCTGATTAAAAAACATGTCATGCCTCTGTCCTAAGCTGTTACAAATCCGTAGCTTGCATTCTCTCTGGCTATAGTTCATCACCACACTCATTGTCAGTGCCAAACTGATATCCACATAATTAGCAAGCTAGATATTTTCCTTTTATGAGTCATTAGCAGTTCACACATAGAGTGATTGAGAGCCGAGTTGCCTTTGAGCAGACAAATCTGGTAGTGATCAGTCGGCAAGCAAAAATCAGTGCAAAAATGATGTACTTTTAGAGACCAGTCTAAGAGGTAACTCAGTTATTCATCCCAGTTAAGTTGTATTTATTTATTTATTTTTTGAAATGATACATACTTCTTCTAATATTATTATTATTATTATTATTATTATTATTATTATTATTATTATTATTGCTGTTGTTTTACACTTAAATAGTTCTGGAATCCCTGTGCCGAAAAGAATAGCACATTGATTTTTCTATGTGGCAGCACTGGGCTTTTTTCACACTGTACATGGCTCAAATAATCTGGCAGCATAATGGTTTCTCATGACATGCTGTCTGAGGCCACAAAGGTCTTGCACAACAGGTGACCCACGACTTACAATCCTCATTTTTACCCATTCATAATTCTAGCACCTGTGACCAATTCACCCTGTTAAAACATTAAAGGTCATCACTTTGTACTGCTGTAAGTGAAATAAAGGTTCAGGAGTTAACCAATCAGAGACTGGTGTTTATACTACATGTTTCAAACATTTTCATTTTTTGTTTGAAAGAAAATCCAGTGTCACTAATAAACTTCATTGTGTTTTGGAATATGGACTTTTTTGCCTATAAAGTTACAACAGAGGGCACAATTTTAATTTTTTTTCCTTCTTCCTTATAATGTTAATAAACTATTTTATTAATAGTTTGTTAGAATGAAAGCTATGTGCTTGTGGGACCAGTGTGGCCAGATGAGATGGTTGGTGGGGAGAACAAAATTTGGGCTGGTTTGTAATTATTTTCTGTGACTTATATATAAATAAAAATATATTACTTTCAAAAGCAGCTGGCATTTAAATAGGCATGAATTCTCCCACCACATCCAACCCACTGTCAAATGTTTGATTGACAGGTAATTCTTTCCAGTCCAAAAGACACGATTTCTACACCTATCAATCAATCAATACAGTGATTCATGTTAGATGACAACGGCATTGGCTTATATGAGTAGGTTTTATATCCACGAGAGGATAAACCTATTTTATTGCTTGCAATTGTTTGTTATTATTATTTACTAGCAAACGGTTGTGCGTCTTATTATAAATAATTCATTTTAAAAACCTTCAAAGTTATTAAAGCAAAAATAATATACATTTCATAAATTGTAATTTGGGGACATTAATTTGTAGGTCATGGTTTAACTGGCTTTTTTTATATGCTAAACATCAACTACTTATCCTGTGTTGTTTTGGGCAGTTTTTCATTCATTTTGGGAGGATTATAAAAAGACTGAAAACCACTGTTGCAATGTGGTCAATATGTGTGTGACAATTCTATAAGTGGTTGCAGCAGGGGTTCAAGTCATTTACAAATACAAACTCTAGCCACTGGGGGAATGCAAGTGCTCTTTTATTGCCAGTCCCAAGCCTGAATAAACAGAAGGGCTGTATCAGGAAGGACATTTGGTGTAAAAACTGTCTCATCAAATATGTGAGTGAATGATCTTTTGTGGTGAACAGGATTGAGCTTCAGGAACCAGTGTCTTTTGTGCTTAAATAATTTATTTAGCTTATGTAAATCAGCAAAAGAAACCATACATAGCTCAGATCAGTTCATTGTCTTTAACCCCTTATCCTAATTAGGGTCGGGGAGGGGTGCTGGAGCCTATCCCAGCTCTTCAACAGGCGCAAGGTAACTACAGGACAATTCAGTGTCTCCAATCAACCAGGTAGAATGTCTTTGGACTGTGGGTGGAACCCAGAGGAAACCCACATGGACACAGGGAGAACATCTAGATCGCCCCACCCGGGGATCAAACAAAGGACCTTCTCGCTGTGAGGCGACAGTGCTACCCACTAAGCCACCGTGCCGCCCTACCATACATAGTGTTCCAATAAAACTTAATTAATTTTACTGAAGCATTGTTCGTACTCAGATAATATTTCATGAGTCTAGTATAATCACAATTTGTGAAAACGAGACAGAACAGAAAAAAGTCTCCAGAAGCTTCCCGGGGACAGATCATAAGGATCAGGAGTACTGTAAAGCTCTGACATTAAACTAAATTAATATATTGGCAATTCTGACTTTAAAATTGATTTTCATAATGATACAAGATTACATTTAGGTTATACAAAATCTAAATTAATTGTAAAATAAGACTCTTAAAAAAATGTGAATTTTGTTCTACCTGCTTAACTAGTTAGTGTTTCACCAAGCCAAAGCAAGTAAAATAAATGAATAAATGCATCATGTGTGTCATACATGAGATGGAACATATGCTGTGGGAGGTTGAGTGAATCACTGGGCTTTTCAAAAGGCTGACAGCTTACTCAGACTAGGATGAGTTTTGGCGTCCAAAAATCACTTAAGGTGGTGGTGTATTTTAGTCAGTTTAATTTAGATTACTGGATTACTCACAATTCTACACAGCTAAATGTTTTTAGATATAAAATTGATATAAAATATCTAAACAGTAAACAAATGTAAGGGTAAAAGAAAAAGGGGGCTGGGTGGAAAGGTGGGTAAGTGGGTAGCGCTGTACCCTCAATGCAAGAGGATCCGGGTTCGATTCCCAGATGGTGCAGTCATTTCTGTGAATATTTAGCAAGCTCTCCCCATGTTGGTGTGGGTTTATTCTGAGAGCTCTGTTTTCCTCTCATAGTCCAGTGTGTGTGTGTGTGTGTGTGTATGTGTGTGTTTACGCCCTCTCCAGTGTTTCTTTGTGCCTTGTGCCCATTAAGAGGCTGGGATAGGCTACAGCACCTCCAACTCCCGATCCTGATTGAATATGTGATTAAGAAAGTTAGTGAGTGGAGTAACCATACTGTGAGGAGTGGCCATGTGTGTCCAGATTGGTTCTACTAAAAGGTACAGGACTAGTAATTCTAAGGTCACCACTGCCAGGTTGCTGATGTTGGGCCCTTGACCCTTATTTCTCAGTCTGTATACTGGAACTTTAAGTAGCTTTGGATAAAGGCGTCTGCTAAAAACTGTAAATGTATTGTAAATAAACCAGTGTATGAGAGCATGTATTCCCATAAAATGAACTTATTTAGTTTAGAG
>JAYDZG010000043.1:14207315-14219700 GCA_034509265.1 Microcambeva bendego
TGTGTTTAATTACTTTTTGTTGAGCTATTGTTATCATATTCTTCAGTTTGTTTATTCTGAGCTCCTCTTTTACAGTCTAACCACGCCTATATCATCATGATTTTTTTTCATAAATTTTATCCTATCTTAGTGTTCTATCCTTCTGTCATTGATGGACCTAATTAAATGTTTGATTTGCCTAGCAACGCTGCAACAACTCTGTCTCATCACAACAGTTGGTCACAACATGCAGATAAAAGTTGCTAAAGCAAATACATATTAACAAAATAAGACAAAATAAAACACTAACAAAGGGCAAATGATTGCACCTCCAGGAAATCCCGACTCACTGGAGAGCTGATCAAAACAGCAGTTACTTTGACAATTGAAAACAAGCACAGAAAAAGCCACTGCGACTTAATCATTTGAGCTTACTGTTAGGATCTCACCGCGCCTGTTGAGACACGGGCCAGTTCATGGCACAGCCAACACTTTGACATAGCACCAATGGCTGCTCATGGGCCGTGTGCCAGTTTTGCCAGTGTGGCTGGTTTTCTCCTCTCGTGGAGCAGCCGGCACTTAATATAGGCAATGATGACTGTTCACAATCTGCTTGCCGGTTCACTGCATGGTCTGTGCTACAGATGGCATCTCCACCTGAGTTTTTTAGATCACAGCTCATTGAGGCTGATGGCCTGCACCTGGCACAGCCCTACTTAAGCCGGCTGCAGCCAGTGCGCGGTGCTGCACCTTGCTCATTTTAGTGTCACTGTGTATCATGCTTCTGTGGCTTCCAGTGGGGTGTCCATGGCAGGGACAGTTGGGTATCTTCTGGGCCCGTCTATAGGAACAGAAGAGTTCATTTAGAAGAATGGAGTTAATTAGTTTCTGGTTTGGTCAAAACGGACTTCGCACGGCGGTGGATGTCGGACCAGAAGCTGCCACCCACAAACTACCTCCACAACCTCCCACAGCACCTACGAGTCCAGGAACACATCAGACCCCATCACCAAGGTGATAATGATCATCAGCAGGGCTGTGAAGCCCCTCCGGGACCACCCTTAAACAGCCCAGTGCTCTGTAGATCCTTCACCGTGTTTTTTTTCATTTTTGTTACAAGCTTTCATTCAGTTATTTTATTGGGTTCATTTTGTTATTAAATTTTAATTTATTAGCTTAAATCTGCATCTTGTGTCTTCTTTACATCTCCCCACATAACAGTTGCTGGGAAGTTTTTATTTCTCGACCATCAAACTGAGGTGGGCCAGAACTCTTGCCACTACGCAGATGGAGAAAGTTTCACTGTGTAAAAAAGCACACAGAGATAAATATCAAATAATCAAAGAGCATATACAACCCAGGATCACCATGATCCAAATCAAGCACTACATCCACAAGTGTAACTGAGCAGTGAAGAATACCCTGGTTGTTTACTACTTAACGCTGCCGATAGTTTATTAGAGAAGCTAATGAGTTGCCTCCGGATAAAAAAGGAGGGGGGAACCCATTTAAAAACAAAAACAGGATAAGGGCTGCGTACACTTTGCACAGAATCTTTCCCTAAGAGAAAAAATATATAGGACCTGGTTCACCAGTCGCCACAGGAACCTTAACACCAACAGCTTAACTTAACCCACTAAATGAAGATCCAGCTTCTGCTCCCATCACCACAGGGTTGCCACAGCAGATTATATGTCTTCATCTTGCCCATCCTTTTTGACCTTTCTTTCTTCCCTTCTTCTACCTGGGGGCTTTTTCAACCAATCTCAACGAAAATGGGATCGTTTCAAAAACGATTTCTGTAAAGACATATGCAGCACCACTGAAAATGCTGCAGTATGTGTATCGGGCCCATTGGTGGCGCTGTGACACTGCCCCAGAAACACTCCACAAACAGTCCTTATCCATTTGTTGCTCATGGTGGCAGAAGAGGAGCAATAGATTTTGTTGTAAAAGCCATAACAAAGCCATGGCAAAGGGAATGGCACGTAAACATGAAACTGGAGTTTTGAAATCTTTCCAATCTTGGACCTGGTTTAAAATGATCCAAAACCTATTCCATAAACCTCATCTCCGCGTGTACAGGCCCTGAGTCCCTCTAATAAACCCATTCTAAAAAATTGAATTTCAATTTTAGTATCAGCCAACATTTATTAGAAACTTGTGAAATCTTTCCTCAATAGCCTTTATACTAATTTTAAGCTTTTAGCATTTTTCCTATGCATTTTGCTTAGCATTTTTCCAGCATTTCTGTGCCATCATAATAATAATGAAGATTACTAGTTAGTCTGGATGATTAGATTTCAGTGTTAAAGGGACATGTTAAGGCTTTGCAGGACTAGTGATAGTAAGAAAGGTTAAGAAACAAACAGTACAGTGTTGGCTGACCCCAGTAGCAGTAGTTTATAGACAGAACGCACGAGTCCTCACTGCACGGAACCAAACTTTTCAGGTCCTCAAGGCCTACGAACAATCCATACTGAGATACATACCAGGAAAAAAACTTTTAGTAGATGATCTGATAATTGGAGACTTTGACATAGTCACATGTAGCAAAAGCAGCATTTAGTCACCCAATGCCTTAAAGACCTTTAAGGGCCCAGTGCCTCCTAATTTGTCTTTTAATTTCTCCTTCACATTAAGTGTGGGCTTCTGTCACAGTTTCAGTCTCTCCCATTGGTATTGCTCTTTCCATGTCACTTTCATATGTCATTTTTTTCTGTGATGACCAGTGCATGTTACAGGCTCGATGTCTTTACATTTTGTGAAAGAATGATTATTGCCACTACCAAAGACCTTCTTCCTAAACATTCAATGAAATATTGCAGACTTATCATACAGGTCACGCAGGCTTTTAGATATACATTCATGTGTCATTGCTATGGCCTTTTGCTTTGACCTACATATGTTATTGACTGTGATAGGCCGAACATCTCACTTAAGCACACCAAAGAAACCAGCAGAAAATAGTGGAAGCCGGTGTCACGACCATAAACAACAACAAAGGAAAGAAGGCTAGGTTAAAAGCTAGTGCTGCTGATCACATAGAACTTGAATTGTTATCATTCTAAGCAAGATGTGACTAATATAGTACATTCCAAATACCACAATTAAACTAGCAGGGTGGAACATTTTCAGATCCAATCTGCGTGCTGAGAAATCTGTCGAAACCAGCGGTGAGGTGGGGGGGATTTGTATCCATGTAAACAAGTCTTGATTCACAGACTCTATTGTTAAATCAAATGTACTGCTTGGCTGATGGGGCATTTTACATTATCAAGTGCAGCTCGTTCAGCCTTGAGAAACAACACACACCCTCATTGCAGATGTTTATGTACCTCCAGACGCATATGCTAAACAAACTATAAAATAACTTGGTGCTGGCACTTCCGGAACACCTAAGGTCTGCATTGCCCATATGTCATCTAAGCCACTAGAGAAGTCAACATTCTGAATCATGTGTATACCCACAGCACTGCTGAATACAAATTAATTCCCTCTTCACCTAAAACAGTTTGAGCACTTTTCTGTGTTCCTTTTTTCTCTGTGTACACGCCATCAACTATATATGAAACCCATTTCAAACTGAAAAACAATAATCTGGCCCCTCACCAATTCCATGCAGTTGGTGAAACCTACTGCAGTTTTTTATGTTCTTTCCTGGATTTGCCCAAGTTGCTTTGACACTAACAGTGTTCAGCAATAAATGTGACTTGACTTTATCTGTTTGTACCTGATAAGTAGATGCTTTCAGTACTTGTAGATGATGTTACTCTTTTTATGCCTGGTTTCTTAGTGGCTCCATTTAGTCAAGACCCAATTGACCATTCATGGTGTCACAAATGTGGGCTAGGCTAAACAAGAGTGTGGACATAAATGCAGAGATGTAAAAATTTGATTTAAAAAAACTAGAAATACAATAAACCAGAATATTCACAAAACTCCAGAAAACACAAAAGGCATATATATCACCAAACAAGAAATTACACTGATCAGAATATTTAATCAACCAAACCAAAATATAAACTAAACCAGAGAATATTAACACCCGAGAACACAAAACCTGAGACTATAAACATGTGAGGATAACAAGACCTGGAAATACAAACGCCTGAGGGTCACAAGACCTGATAAATAAAAAACCTGAGAATACCAAAACCTAAGGCTATCACAAGGCCAGACTAACAACCAGAATAGAGAAAAAAGGAGCAGCTTGAAACAATTAATTAGGAGAGAGACGATCAGGTATGGGGCGTTTCCCTGCACACGTCAAGCTGCCAGAGATAGAGGTGTCCATGGCAGGTGAACACAGTAGAATTGAATGTGTGACATATGTGCCCCCACCAGGATTTTTAATCCAGTCCCAGTAGGTCATTCAGTTCTGTCACCAGTTTAGTCGTCCCTCCAGTCCAATTGCTGATTCCAGCCTAATTTTCAGTATCTTTTTCCCACATTTCCTGTCCTAGCTTGAGTCCTGTCACTAGTCTGGTCAGCCCTCTTGGTCTTGATGTAGATAAAGCCAGCATTTAGTCACCCCATGCCTCAAAGACATTAAATAATCTGATATAAACAATGGACAACTCTTGTGTCTAAATCAGCAATTGTGTTGATAATATTGAAACAAATTGAAACATTCACCAATCTATATTCTTGGGTTAACAGTTAAGATTTGTATAATACTGAAGGAACACACCATTGCCTTCAAGCATAGAAACTATGAAGCATGCTGCATTTAGATACAAAATGCATTTTGGATGTCAAATTTCAAGGAACAAAAGAATTGAACCGAAACATCTGCAACTCTGACCCTTGTTGCTTGTAACCAGGCCTTTATGATGTCAGGGACTTGGAGCTCACATCTAGCAACCTAGCATTTACTGAACTTTACCTGCTGGATAAGCTGAACTTCTTCTATACTTTGAAAGGAAGACTACAGTGACTTTTAGGATTAAGCCGAAGTTTATCCTGACAGCCCACTGTCAACATTTTCTGCTACATTTGCTCCACTCTGAGCAGGGTGAAAATGTGCAAGTCAGTTTCTCCAGATGGAGTTCCAGGTCGAGAATTGAGGGTCTACACAAAGCAGCTGGCTGGAGTCTGAAATCTGTTGTTGGCTCAGGCGGCAGTAATAATTAGCTTTAAAGCAACCACTATTGTTCCAGAGTCTAAACACTACACAGCATCTGCTTTAAATGACTTTCCGCCTGTGGCCTTCACTATCATCTTTGCCAAGAGCTTTAAAAGACTGGTCCTCTTGCAACTAAAAACATCCCTTCCCAAGTCAGTTAAGCCCAGTAGATCAGCCATGGATGGCATTTCTTTATTGCTCAACTCTACTCCGAGCAACTCCAATGTGAGGTGGCTTTTCATCAATTTCAGACAAGCGTTAAACTTGGATCTTTCAGAATAGTTGGAAAGCTCTCAGACCTGGCATTAGCGCTTCATTTTAGTTCATGTGTAAAAATGATTCCTCATTCTTCCTGAACCATTTTCTTTTACATTTTCTTTACAAGAGATCAGTATTGAAGTGTCAAGAAATCTGCCCATGCCATCAGGGAACATAAAAGCCATTGATTTAATACAGTTTTATAATATGTTTATAATACATTTTATGAGTTACAATAGCTGAGCAAACTCAGAGTTGCCTCCGAGCTAATAAATATAGCAGCCAACAGTCAGCAAGTGGAAATTAGGACATTTAGGGCTTTACTTTTTAGTTTAGACTTTTATACAGGACTGTTGGTTTGGTGCAGCATTATCATGTCATTACAACATTACAATGTTTAATTGTGATAAATGTGAGTTGCTGTTATTAACTGCAATTTCTCTTTGTGGATTAATAAGTAATCATTCATTAATAAATAACTCAATACTGCCTCTCAAGGCCAACAAGTCCACCCTCACTCCACCCTCTCTTTGCACTACCTTCTTCACCTTTCTACTATTTAACCATTTAAACTTGTCCACTCTTATCACATTCCCATCACCCTTCTTCTCATTAACACATATGTTTTGCTCCTGCTGACTTTCATTTCCCTTATCTCCGGGGCATACCTCTTTCTCCCAAGGCATTCCTCAACCTGCTACACACAATCACAGTGTAATTCATAAACATTATGTCCCATGAGGACCCCTGAACATAATATTATAACAAGAAAGGACGCTGACCCTAAAATCACATTCGCTTGAAATCCCTCTGTCATTCCAACTTTAACGCCTACAAACATGGGCTGTACTTTTCAACTTTTCAAAAACAAATCCAGTAATTCGAGTCAACATTAAGCAAGTGATCAAAGTTGAGCTTTAATGTGCAAGCATTAAATTATGGAGAAAAAAAAGTATACAAGTGAAGGCGACCATTTGGCTACATGAACGGCATGGATTGTTCTGTAGTCAGCTGAAAGTAAATATATCTGTATATAAATATAATATATATATATTATAATATAAAGAATATAGATAGATACATACATACATACATATATCTGTGATTGCAGCACCCATGTCAGTGGGGACACATGACTGTCTCACTCTCCTCAAATGAGGCAGGGCGTCAGCTCCAGTAGAGAAGAAGCATAACACATCTGAATACAAATTGGACAAAACTTGGAGCTGTTATTTTTTTAATACACTCTTTAACATTCCTATGCCTCAACTGGTATGTGAGCCAACGGCTTTTTCAGTCTTTGCTCTTTTTACAGCCGCCCTCACGGGCTTTTTGGATCCAAAAGTTTCTACATTATTCAACCTCCTCAATCTCATTTTCTTCATTCATCGTCTCTTTAAAATACTCTTTCCGCCTTCTTAGTACACTCTCTCATTTGTCAGCACATCCCCATCTGCATCCTTTATCACTTAATGTGCTTTGTATTCTTCCCAGTGCTATTCCTCTGCATGGTGAATTGATACAAGTCATGTTCATCTTCTTTTGTGTATAACTATGGATGATGGACGGCAGACAGGCAGGCCGGCAGATATTTTAATAATCAAGAAGAAAATTCTCATACAGCTTTCCTATTGGCCTTTGCCACTTATCTTTTAGCCTCATGCTACTTCCCCCTGTTCTCCAGTCTGCTATAGTTATCTCAACAGATCCCAATTCTAACATATTCCCTCTTAAACTTTCCTGTGCTTCCTTGTTCCACCAGCAAGTCTTCTTCTTCTTCCCTTTGTCAAAATGTCACATCAAGTAGCTGAATCCATCACCACCTTTGTGGTCGTTGTGCAGCCTGTATCACTTCATTTCTGAATTTCTTTTCACAGTCTTTTCTCTAAGCTCCACCATTTGATCATTTCCTCCTTTTCACATCCAAAGCTCTCTAACTACACTCTCTCCTGCCTTCTTACATCTTAAAGTCTCTTTTAGGTTATCTCCGGGATAAAATACAGTCCATCTGTGAGCATCTTTCCCCACTTTTAGATGTCACCTTGTGTTCCTCCTTCTTCTTGAAATGTGTGTTCATGTAGCCATTTATTTACTCGCTCACTGTCTTAATCGCTTATCCAATCAGGGTCATGTGGAAGGGCATGGCACAGAAAGTCTACTGCAGGGCAGACACACCCGTTCACCAATGGGACAGTTCAGTGTCGTTCAGTTAACCTGGCTGCATGTTTTTGGACTGAGGGTGGAAATCAGAGCTCTTGGTGGAAACCCACGCGACACAGTAAAAACATGGACCGCACCACCAAGGGATTGAAGCCAGGACCTTCTTGCTGTGAGGCGATGATGCTACACCTATTTTTCATATTTATTTTCAAAGACTACCACAACCTGCCCTCCATTATTCCTGCATCCAACACTGCCTCGTCCTCTTTATTTCCACACAGGAAAGACCACTGAAGTCAGCACTTGTCACAACTCTCTTTTGAGTACCCTCTCAATCACTCAGTCCGGAGACTTGCTTTCTCCTCCATCATACAACCCAGTAGAGGGGCATATGCAGTGATGACATCCATCAGCACTTCATCAATTCCTAGCTTCATACTCTATTAGGAACTTTCTTCAACTTCACTACATTCCTGGTGTACTTTCCTTTCAAGATTATTCCTAGCCCATTTCTCCTCCTGTCTACACCATGGCAGAACAGTTTAAACTAGATTCCCATTTATAGCCTTATTTTCCTTCTGTTTGGTCTCTTGGTCATATAGTATGTCAGCCCTTCTCCTTTCCATCATATCACCTAGCTCTCCTTCAATCTAACTGTTCATGGTCAATGTTCCAACTTTTAACCATGTCTTCCTAATATTGCGTCTATTTCTTTGCTGTAGAACATTCTTCCCCCTTTATCCTCTTTTGTCTTCTCCTTTGCCTAGCAGTAAAACCCTGGGCATGCTGTTTCATTGCAGGGCAGACAGACATACACACGCCCATTTGCCTGTAGGGTAATTGAGTTTCTCCAATTAACCCGAATGTATCTTTTTTTTTAACATGGGAGGAAAACAGAGCCCCTGGAGGAAATGTGGACATGGGGAGAACATGCAAACTCCACAAAGAAACAACACCAAAATGGAGTGATTAAACCCAAGATACTCTTGCTGTGGGGTGACAGTGCTACCCACTAACCCACCATCTAATGATTTGCTATACTTCTTAACTACTTAATCTTCATTTCACAGTTTTTAATGTTTATTTTACATATCATTTTACATATAATTTTAAATTAAGAGGGAAATTGATTATTTTATACCTTTCCGTTGTGATAAATAAAGCTACAAACATTAAACCCAGTCCCTGCTATTAATGGAAATCCAACAACTTCTGATGAAAAGAACAAACAAATAGCATAACAGAAATACTGCTCTTGGCAGTCTTACAGTCCCCTTGAATGTCGCCCAAAGAATCACAGGACACCGGCTATCTTTTCCCATCATTAATTTTCACCCTCTAAGCCCCACAACCTTCTCGACCTGATTAATTTTCACCCTAGCATGTAACCCCAATGCTAATTTAGCAACTCTGGGGAAGCACAAGATTCATGGGCGATGCTGGCTACAGCCATTTCTGTTCAGTGGAGAGAAGAAATGTCATGACAGAATCGTTTATGTTGGTGCAGAATTTCCAAGCTGTAAAACGACCTTTTTCTTTTTATGATTCTCATGAAGTGACACTTTCATTCTTTACTTTTTTCTTTCTTTCTTTCTTAACAGCTCTGACATTTAGCTGGATTTTTAATGAGTACCCATCTTTTGTGAAGCATGATTCACGGCGGTTCGTGTCCCAGGAGACGGGGAATCTGTACATCGCCAAGGTAGAGCCATCTGATGTGGGCAACTACACCTGTGTTGTTACTAATACTGTAACAAAAACCCGTGTTCATGGCCCTCCCACTCCTCTTGTACTTCGAACTGATGGTGAGCTATTATCATTATTATTATTAACCTAATTTCTAAATGTTATGAGACTCTTAAAATGCAATAAATGCTTTCTGTAATTAATAAGTGGTTAGTTTACATTTAAGAAACGAGTTCAGGGTTTGAGAGTCAAACTTTATTTAATTTGTAATATATTAAAAAAGTAAATAAAAATTATGTTTGGATTCACATTACAAATAATCTCATTTGTTATTTTCTTTTATTTATCTAATAATGATTGTCTTTTTATTTCTGATGTAGGTAAAAAAAAAAAAGAAACCTTAAAAAATTAATGAATAATACTAATAATGTAAGTATCTTAAACAGGTTGGAAAATCCCCTACATGGGAACTTTGTGAAAGACCTTCAACAAGGTGAGGGGAATAGCACCAGTGCCCTCAAATTGTGGCACATAGATTTTTTAACTTGGCAAATTCTGTGTGGAATTTGCATGTTCTCCTCATGTCTGTGTGGGTTAACTCAGGCTGCTCCTGTTTCCTCCCACAGTCCAAAAAAACATGCAGTTGAGGTGAACGGGAAATACTTAATTGTCCACCATGGCTGAGGGTTGGGAAGTTGTTCCCCTATCCAGCATATTCTGCCAAGAAAATACAAAATAAGATGTTCAAGTTTTCAATTAAAATATTTTGATATCTGATGTATTTTCCTTCAATTTTTTTTTTTTTTCAAAATATCATGAAAATGCATCTATATTAGTTTTAAACAAATACAATGATCTTCAAAGGTTAATCAGTTGCTTCCTTGAGGGCTGTAGGAAGCCCTACCAGCACTGTCTGTTTCTTTTAAGCTGGCATCATTAAAAGGTCTTCAAAAGGAAAGGTCATTTTTCCTGTGCTGATTTAATTGTGGGCTGCTGGAACCACATTCTTGCAACCTAGCCTAGATTATTCACCAGGATCCTGAAAAAATCAACAGTAAAATATCAGTATGGCTTACTACAGTATAAAGAATAACAGGTAGAGATTTGACATGTACAGCCCCTGGAACACCCAGGTTGAGCAGCGAGATTTTCCACTTGCACACCAGCAAGGGAGACTGAACTGACTGTTGCTACTTGTCGGCTGGGCGAAACTCTAGCTGCAAGGATTCATAAGTCAGTGAATTTTACTGCCAGACCAGGGCCTGAAAAAATAAGGAGGTTGTGTCAGTAAGGAATCCTACATTATAAAACATGCAACATGAACAATACAGATCATAATCCTCATTTCACAAATTTGTGCTCCCGGACAACGATGTCAGTGTTTCTAATTTAAATAAAATTAAGACTAAGGATCAAAATATTTACAATTTCAGTACATACAGTTGTAATAACAATATAAAAATGAACAGTTTGAGGATGTTAAAATTAAAATGCAAGTTTAACTCACAATCGCACAATCAATTTGTAAATGGCATGAATACTACAAGAGAGACATGCTTGGGATTGAAGACGATGATTGACTGAAAAAGTAATAATGTGTTAATGGCTGAACGTTAAATCTGTAAAAGGTTAATAGTCATGAAATATATATTTTTTTAATTTATTTTCTTTCAATACATTCATCAGTTACTTTATTCTCAGTGCCATGTTTTACCATAAAGAACTAGACATAAGGCAGAAATACGCTGAACAGGTTTCAGTTCATAACAGGCTTTGATGACCATTGCACTCCATCAAATTAAACCATAAAAATAAATATTTATTTCTTTTTTAGTTGGTCATGGCTGAAACTGAACTACTAGTTTAAACACAATCATTTTTAACTTTTATACAGCTGGGTCATCAGATTTATTTGGAGTTGGTTAGAGATGTTTGAAGTAACATGAATTTATCACCACTTGGGTGCTAAGAAAGGTGGATCAATACAAAGTTGTAGCTTGTAGGAAATAATGTTATTTAAAACTTGTTTGCTCTTGGTGCAGCAGTCTCCTTACGCAGTCCAAAATCATACAACCAGGTTAATTGGAGACACTGAACAAGGTTGTCAGCAGGATCATTCATTGTTAAACTATGCCAAATTAATTAATGAAGTTTCAAGATGTTGAAGAAATTGTTATGTGGGGGAAACGGAGGACACAAAGATTCAGGCGATAAATTATAAACCAAATAACGGAGGATAATAAAAGCTTAAAATGAAAACAAAAGAAACAAAATCTAAACTAAAAAGCTGGGATAAAACTGGCGAACCACCCACGGCTTGCCACTCAACCACCACGAAGGGTCTGCGAAAACAATTGTTGATTAAATAAGATTGTTCATCGGCAAACCCACACCCTTGAGAGTGGTCTTGGAGGGGCTTCATGGCCCCGCTGATGATCAGGATCACATTGGCGGCGGGGTCCAAAGTATCCTCATGATAGGAATGAGCTGCAGGCACTTCTGCAGGCACTGTAGAGGTTAAGGTACACTGACCCTAACCAGCAGCTAAAACACCTCCACTCTCCTGAGTGTACACTTCCGACCCCTATAAGCGGGCCCAGAACATACCCACCAGTCCTTGTCACAGACACTCCACCGCACGCTGGCTACAGGGGGCTTAAGTAGAGCCGTGCCAGGTTTGGGGCATCTGCCTTAATTAAGTGATGTGATTAAGGTCGAGGGATGCAATCTGTAACACCGACCATGCCATGAGCTGGCATATACTAAAGCAAACTGGCACGCCACTCATCGGGCAAGGTCGAGAACACAACAGGGGAAAGCCGGCCATGCCGTGAACCGGCACACAGCTCAAAAGCAGCCATCGGCACTATCTCTATTCTTTCTGTCTTTGATTTTTATTGCCTTTACCAAACACCCCATGTTTTGTTAAATAAAATAAGCAATAAAAGAATTTTCTACCACTTTATGGAATTGTTCATAGTGGGATTCCTTATTATATGTTTGTAGGATTTAGTTTAGATAAGCTGTTTGGAATTGTGATCTATGTTTAAATAAAGGAATTCAACAGTGTAAAGATCAGCTTGTTTTAAACAGATATGAAAGATTTGCTTTCTCTGCTTTGCCTGGCCAGAGTGCCGGCATTGATAGGAGGGTGTTGTGTTACATACAGTGATA
>JAYDZG010000043.1:14250035-14261120 GCA_034509265.1 Microcambeva bendego
TGTTTATTGGCGTTGCCACTGCCTGACCCCAACAATCAATCGGCTGTGCTCCGGTCATGGTTCATGACGGATTAGCAATTCATTGGGTGTTTTTCTAAAGTGAAATGACATCACCAAAAGCAACACACCAATGTGAGAATACTCACTGGTTAGTTTGTATCTATTCATTCACTGCAAAGCAGCGGAACACATTAAGCAATGGGATTAAATCGGATTACAGTGATTACGGATCCAGTGATTTGAGCAAATATCGGATGACACCGATGCTGAATTTTGAATTGGTGCCAGCACTAGAAGGTAACAATGTTGCTTCAAAGCAAGAAGGAGAATTGGATTAATCATCTGTAACCAAACTACTTCTCTGTAGTTATACCATAAATATGAACAAATTGTATAACATGATAAAGAGCAGTTGCAGTCTGGTGGTTAGGATGTGGGACAAGTAATCTAAAAGTTGTAGATTTAAGCCTCACTAAACGCTGTAAATGTAAATATAAAATAAACAAAGATTAAATATGTTATTTTGCTGTATTCAGAAAAGTTTAGTGAATATAGTCCACTACATACAGCATAATTGTAATTTTAGTTATTGAATTAAGTTGCATCATTAATATCTTTACAAAGATAATCTGGTACCCCAAAAATTTAGCAAATCAATGACAGCTAATAGAAAAATACTTTCTCAGGAATTTAATGGCTTTGGGGTCCATCTTCAGTCTTATAAATTGTATTTAGCAGGTTTTGTTGTCTGTTTGAAATGCGCTTATGGCATGGTATGTAAATGGTTAGCACTGAAGATCCTGCATTTGATCCCCTGGGGGAGCGACCCAGGTCCTTTCTGGGGTGAGCTCGCATGTTCTCCCTGTGTCTTTATTAATGAGACCACAACACATTTCCCACTTGCTTTTGGCAAGTCAATGTAGGCTTTTGCAAAATGAAGTTGGATGTGGATGTGTTTACCCCATAGCCCCAGATTACATTTTAGATTTTTTTAAAAAGAGGTCAAGTTTTTGGTAGTCATTGTTGTGCCATAATTGTTGATGACATTATATATTTACAGTGTTTCATGATATTTGCAATGACAAAATGAAATATACCCTCCCCCAACCTTTCAAAAAATGGGATACTTTAGATTCTTCATAAGCTCTTTGTGAACAGAGGCTTTTCTGTAGGTTGCAACTAAGTAAATGTCAGGAAAAGTCTGCCAAATCAGCGGAACTTTATATGGGGTTAACATAAGTCCCTTTATTTATAATTATTTTTCCACTCTAAATAATGAAATAGCACAAATAACAGATAATAATAATAAAAGATAATAAAATATTTTATTTGGGTCTGATTACAGTGGTGATCACATTTAACTGGTGTGTTTTAATATCCAGTATACACTGAGTAGGCATAACATTATGACCACTGTCAGTGAATAACATGGATTATCTCTAAATTATGTATTATGGCACATGTTTGTGGGTGGGATATATTAGGCAGCAAGTGAAAATCTTATCCAGGGAAAATATGCAAGCGTAAGGATTTGAGAGAGTTTGACAAGGGTGGAACAGGGAATTAACCGTGGTAAACTTGTGACAGGGTCGTGGGTACATGTGGGAAGAGAAAACTGATCTGTGTGGTTCGATCCAACTGACGAACTACTATAGCTCAAAAGAAGTTAAAACTTATTCTGATAGAAAGGTGTCAGAATACACAGTGCATCGCAGTTGCAGGGCTGTTCAGGTAGCAAAGGGGACAATGTCTGATTGATGTGTGTATAGTATACATCAAGGGGAGACGGGAATCCAAATTATAACAGTAAAACTAATCTCAAATTAATAGACGTCTTTTTAGGTGAGGGATCATACAGACTGAGCATTGCACAGTATACGATATTTCTGACATGACGCATCTGTACTCATTCTGTTACTGCACTCATTTATATTTCATTTATCTAATTTCCTTTTCCTATTTTTATCATTATCTGTGTGTAATTTACTTGGCATATGTAACCACCTGTAAGAATAATGCTGTTTAAAAATGTATCAACACTCTGAAAAATCACAAGCTCAACTGAACAGCACCATGACATCTGTGTCATTATTTGCTTTGACTTCAGTGGTGCTTATAATAGTATTGGAAAAAAAACAACTGCAAATGAAGGAGTTTCTTCGATTGAATCACAAGCCCTTCCTGACACAACCCTCTTATTTATCCGGGCTTTGGACTGGCACTACAATAAACTGGTCTGTGCATACCTATATACAGGTTAATTCACTGTCTAAAATTAACCCGATGGAATGTTTGCGGACTGTGGGAATTTGGACATGGGAAGAACATGCAAGCTCGCTACACAAAGGACCTGGACCCCCATCTGGGGATTGAACCCAGAACCATCTTGCTGTGAGGCTCACAGTGCTACTCAATTAGCCACTGGGCTGCCCTGCACATTTTATATAGATTATATAAAAATTGGTTTTGTAATTTCAAATCTTTTGAACACTTCTTGCTTGGGATCGACAGATTGACCGCACCCTAACAGGAACAGATCCAATTTTGCCAGATGAAATGAGGTCCATTTTGGAGTAGATTTGTAAAAAACCTGGAGATTAGCACTAAAACCAGCACCTGCATTGTATTAGTGGGGAAGCACTATTAGCTTTGCAGCATTTCCTCCAGAGTGCTCAGAAAGCAGCACTATATCTGAGCTGATAATGCCCTATACTGGCCTGGAAAAGCAAAGGCGCATTTTTTTTATTTGTTATATTGTTTCTATTATTCACAGCCCCAAAAGTATGGATGCTGTATTTTACTATTTATCTCCAGCTACAGCAGCAGTGCAGGATAAGTTCTTCAGTAGGTATTGCAAAATCAGCACTCTTGAGAATTTCTGCGAGATTCAAAAGATCTGGGTCTTGTGTGTATGTGTGTGTATGTTTTATTGTACTCCTATTGTGGGGTTTTATTTGGGTTGCTTTGGGCATTGCTGATTCATTTGTCCTAATCCTGTTTACATCAGGGTGTAACGGTATGCTGCTTGGAACACTGCATGGACAAAATATTGGGACACCCTTTTAATTTTTGAATTCATGTGTTCCAGACAGAACACTAGTTAAGAGATGTAATTAATCAATTAACCAAAGGAAATGATTCGCTCACAGCTATGCAGCAACAGTTTGAAGAAATGCTTGGTTAATGAAGCCTGATCGTGCACAGGCCTGGGATTCACACTTATTTTCACTCTCCTTGGACATTTTAATATTTTTTGTGAATATTTCTCCACTATATATTTTGCACCCAAGTGTGCTATGCTTACTCTGTACTGAAGCTGACTCCCTGTCCCGACTGAGGAGAGCGAGATTCTCTCTCTGACATATTCACAGTAATCGAACATCTTTTAACCTTAACGACACAATTTCACATACCAATCAGCATTATGTTTGGAGAGTCACATCCACATGCCTTCAATTAGCCAGCCGAGTCATAGGTTACTTAGTTATGTGGAGAACTTATCTGGCTTGTCCCCTCCTATGAACAACATGCTCCAATCAGTTGATATCACTGTGGAACCTAAGTTTCAAATAAGCAGATTCAAATAACAAAATATTACAAATAAAAGATAAATTACTTTTCAGTCTCCAGGTAATGATTAATGACTTGCTTGCCGTTCTATCCTTGTCAGTCTAACTTTTTTTTCAGTTGGCCCGAGTCTGTTATATTCTGTCATTTATTTATTAAACTCCAGACTCAATAGTGTTTTTTGTCTTGTCACTTTGCTATAAAGGCCTGATTTATGAATTGGTGAATTTTTCTGGCCACGTCACACTTATTTTTTCTGAACACCCACGACGTTCCTACAAGTACTGAATATGGGACCACTGTGAAAAGGAGATTTAAGTGAGTTTTCCATGACAGAGTCCTTTGTAAAACAGGGAACTGAATGTTTAACACTCACTCCAGGTTCCCAGCCCAAAAAGCATTTCAAAACCCGCCGTAAGAACCCCCACAAAACAATGCAGGATAAGCAAGTGATGTTTAGCATTTCATCCACCAAAGCGTGTCAACCCGCCAATGACAAATCCACCCAACTGGCAGAAAACCGCCTATTCTGGCAACACTGGCTAACTCTGATCTCTCTGAATATTCATCAGATCCATCCACTCTGACAGGAGATGCAGCACAACTCTTGTTTGTAAAAAAAAGTATTCCTCCACATGAAAATCCGCTAAATCACCAAATCCAAAAAATTTAGATCAGATATCTTTGAACAGGAGATTCTGTTTAGAACCTCTATAGATGATTTTATTTATTGAGAAATAATATAAAATGGTCAGTAGAAGGCCTTTCCAAAACCCATTTCAAGCTAATATTTTGTGTGTGTGTGTGTGAATTTCACCACATCCACTGATAATGTCACTCAGTTGTGTGTATGGTTTACATAACATTTGGTCATGCTCCTGATGAGATGGTGTATGATGTCTTGGGGGTCTTCCTCTCAGATCTGAATCAAGAGAATTCATGGATACGCAACTGACAGCATCGGATGAACCAATGCATAATGTCTCAGAGCTTCTCTATTGAATTATTTATACCTTTATAAAGATGCAAACAGAAGACTATGCTACATGGCTAAATGCTTTATGCAATAATATAAAAAAATCTATTCTTCAGATTCAGTTTACTTAAGAACTGTTGTTTATCCGGAATCCAATCCAGTGATGTTATAAAATGGTGTATTTATGTAGTATAACTGTTCAGATAATGGTCTTTGGAATTAGAGTTTGTAATGTACAATACAAAAATAAAAATAAAATTGAAACACACAATTAAAAATAAATAGAAATACTCACAAGGAATAATAATTGACTGTGTCTTAAGAAAGAAATTCCATATAAGATGAACCATGTAAATGCAACTTTTACTGTCTCGACGAGGTGCTTGCTCAATAAGTATTAGCATACTGAGAAACAAGCATGACCCCCTGTAGCTTACCCTCTATAAGATATTTACAGCTTTACTCATTGAAAGAGACTTGTGCAAGCCTCCATCTACCTCTAGGCCAAGGAGAGCATTTTGCAGAGAATGCTGAATGCACTTGATGAATTGATTATATTTTATGTGGAACAAATAAAATATATCTATATGACAATATAAAGTAATATTTGTAATAGTCATAATATAGTTAATCGAAGAAAGGAAGCTCATTAAACAAAGCCATTTCTTCAATCTTCATGCACATCTATCTCGCCTCAGCACCATTGTCTACTGGCAACTCCTAACCACTAAGGACACCTCTGGAGGTCTCTTAAATATCTGGGGGAGTAGGAGTGATTCTTAGACTTGAGAGGGTTGATAATTAGCTTTTATTCTTACGTTTGAGAGTAGGAATACATTTCACAAATTCCCACTTAAGATTAAAATGGCACTCTAAGACGCTTGATAAATACATCCCCAGAAATGCAGGAATGGATGAATATAATGAGGTTGATTAGAAATACCTTGGGTTCATACTGTCTGTAATTTAAAAAATGCCAAAGTAAGAAATGCTGCATTTGTATTATTTGCATTTCTATACTTTTCCAACATTTTTCTGATTTGGTGTTGTATTTTTGACAACTTACTGATCAGGTTAAGATTTAGCTGATTGTTAAAGCAGTGTGACAGTGAGTGTTAATCATGCTCTTTACAGGCTCAGTGGGGTGGGGGGGGGTATAAGCCCTGTCATGTTGTCCTTATCAACACTCACTTGTTCCTGTGTGAATTACAGCTTAGCAGGTAGAGGTCTCAGATCAGCAGTGTCACATCAAACCATTCTCAGCACTGTTTTTGTGTGAGTAGATGGGACTGCATTGCAGCCGATCCTTTTAAATTAATCAATGTTTGTGCTTTGCTTGTCAAATAAATAAAGGAGCTATACATTTACATAAAGATTTCAGTTTACATGTATGATAGATGTTACTCAGAGCTTTTTTAGAATTCCAAATATGATGTCAGGAGCAGAGAACCTATATGACACACAAATATAATGTCAATCTGATTATTTAAATTATTGTTTTGCATGTTATAGCACCACCTAGATCTACAGTTAGGTTTTTTGGCATTTTGAGGTGTCATGAGATAAACAGGGGGAAAATTGTCTCAAAACCATACGAGTAGGAGATATGGACCTCAAAGTTTGAAGCTATGCTATAACGACACCATCAGCTAACCAGTTTGAGTGCCTAAGTAGTAGGAGTACTATATGTTTTGTGTTTGTGTGTGTGTGTGTTTTTTTTGTTTGTTTTGTTGTTGAAAAAAGACTTGCAGGCATAAGAATGTGATTATTATTTCAAAATACAATTCATTTGGTTACTGAGCACATACAGGGAAAATAATCATCCAGATTTTTATTAGCAATAGGTGCAAACATGAACATCATCACAATACTAGGGTGTATCAGTGAAGGTATAGCTGACTGGTGGATGGTATTTTAGCAAGACAATGACAGGGCTCATTTTGAATGCGCTACAACAGTGTGACTCCGTAAACTCAAAATGTGTCTGCTGGGCTGGTCTGCCTGGTTTGGAGTTTCGAGGCAGCTCAAGTCTCACATTAAGCAAGAATCCAGAAAAATGTAAATGTAACTTTCAAAACTCCAACAGTTCCGGAGATCCAACACTTTAAATGTGTTCCAAAATCTATTATATATTTTAAATGCAGTTTCCAAAATATCTCAATTTTTCTGGAAATGGGGTTTGTACAAAGGCACTTGTTGCAGTATTGATCAAAATTAAATATTATTATTCATTTCAAATGCAGTTGTTCATTGGTGTGTTGTACTTTAGGTAATACCCCGGGTTTTCTTCTATGTTCTTTTTTATTCTGCTTGAGCCATTGATCAAATATGTCATGTGACTCATTACACTACAAATAATAATTGGTTGATTTGCACCATTAGACTTAACACAAACAAAATACATAATAAACACCCCAGTTCAGCTTGTCCCTGTTACATTACAGTAACATTAAAAATATCCAACTTACACATTTTATGTTCAAGATTATTAGCTATATTTCCTTTCAAAGAGTGCTTTGCCTTTATTTGATATTTGTTTATTCCACCTCCTTTTACTGATTTATGGTGGCTGAATGGGTAGGCTATATAAAAGTACACCATATTTAAGCATACCATTAAAACTAAGCACTTAATCCTTTACTGCAAAAATAACTTGCGAAATCCCAGGTAATTCTGCAGATAAATGTGATTTCTTTAGCTTTTTCTACTTTTTAGCTTACCTATTAAATCTTTTTTGCCAATGCACTATCTCCGATAACACTGTTCCTTTCATTACCCGCATATGATGCTAGAGGTGAATTAATAGTTGGCTGTTGTTCTTTAGTGCATTTGAGCATGGTTCAAGTATACACACCTGTATAGAAGCCAAGACTAATCAAACTGGCCTGTGTGTGAACTCCTTATGTAAGATTAATTGCCTTAATTGCAGAAACCTCTCCTCTGTGGAGCTGGATAGAGGCAAGTTGGTGTCAGCAGCAGGGTAATTTATCTTCATAGTAGCAACCCTTCCATTTTTTTTCATTGATGGAACAAGAAAGTGGGCGTTGTGCCTGTTTGTTACTTCTATCGATGGGATTTAAATGAGTTAAAGGTAATAGCTAGGGTGGTTAAAACGGGCTAAAACTGGCAAGGAAAGCAACCACAGTTAGTTATTGGCATGTTTAAATTAATGAATTTGTGTGCTTAATTGAATTTGTGAAGTTATATTATTTGTGTGTTTGTGTGTGTGTATGTGTGTGTATGTGTATATTTTTTGTGTATTTGTATACTTTAAGTTTAAGTATTTGGTCACTAACAAAAGTTCAACTCAATACTTTATAACATAACATTTGCTTGATAAGACAGAGGGCAGTAATGTTTTGGGGCTGTTGCTGGGCAACATGGACTTTCAACTCCCTCCACAAATTTTCTATGGGGTTGAGGTCTGGAGACTGACTAGGCCACTCAAGGACCTTGAAATGCTTTTTATGGAGCCACTCCTTCATTGCCCGAGTGGCGTGTTTGGGATCATTGTCATGAGGGAAGATTCCAGCCACATTCCATCTTCAATGCTCTCACTGATGGAAGGAGGTTTTGGCATAAAATCTCATGATACATGGCCCAGTTCATTCTTCCCTTAACACAGAGTTGTCCCCTTTGCAGAAAAACAGCCCCAAGCATGATGTTTACACCCCCATGCTTCACAGTAGGTATGGTGTTCTTGGGATGCAACTCAGCATTCTTCTTCCTCCAAACATGAGTTGAGTTTTTACCAAAAAGTCCTCTTTTGGTTTCCATCTGACCATATGATACTCTCCCATATGCTATCTGGCAAACTTCAGATGGGCCTGGACATGAACTGACTTAAGCAGGGGGACACGCCTGGCACTGCAGGATTTGAGTCCCTCTCGGCGTAGTGTGTTACTGATGATAGCCTTTGTTACGTGTAGTTCTGGGATTTTGGCTCATCGTTCTCATGATCATTTTGACCCCACGGGATGAGATCTTGCATGGGGCCCCAGATCGAGGGAGATTATCAATGGTCCTGTATGACTTCCATTTTCTTACAATTTCTCCCAAAGTTGATTTATTCCCAGCCTGGTGCAGGTCTACAATTTTCTTTCTTCGACAGCTCTTTGGTCTTAGCCATAGTTAAGTTTGGAGTCTGACTGTTTGAGGCTGTGGACAGGTGTCTTTTATACAGATAACGAGGTCTAACAGGTGGCATTAATACACATAACGAGTGGAGGACAGAAGAGCTTCTTAAAGAAGAAGTTACAGGTCAGTGAGAGCCAAAAATCTTGCTTGTTTGTGGGTGACCAAATACTTATTTGTGGGTAACCAAATTCACCATAATTTACAAATAAATCTCCTGGATTTTTTTCCTCGTTTTGTCTGTTATAGATGAAAATTACAGACCTCTCTCATCTTTCTATATATATACATACATACATACATACATACCTATATACAGGTGCTGGTCATAAAAAAAAATTTTTTTGAAAAAGTTGACTTATTTCAGTAATTCCATTCAAAAAAGTTAAACTTTTCATTCATTAGAGATATTAAGTCATAGCCTAATGACGAAGGTTCTTGACTAGTAATCAGAAGGATGCTGGTTCAAACTCCATTATGGCCAGGTTGCTGCTGTTGGGCCCTCAAGCAAGGATCGTAATCCTCATTTGATCAGACTTAATCACTTTGAATAACAACATAGGATAAGTGCTTATGGTAAAATGGTAAAGTGTAGAACACTTAAGTGTAGAACATTTTAATCCTCAAATGTGAGTTGGGTTAGAAGCAGGAAAAATGTGTAAGTGTAATAATTTGGATGGCTTGACTGGGTCAGAGCATCTGCAAAACTGCAGCTCTTGTGGAGTGTTCACGTTTGCAGTGGTCAGTATCTATCAAAAGTGATCCCCAGAAGGAACTGTGGTAAATTGGCGACAGGCTTTGATGCAAGTGTGGAGTGAAGGCTGGCTCGTGTGGTCCAATCCAACAGACAAACTACTATTTGCTGTTTTTTACGTATGAAGCACAAAAGGGGGACCAACACAATATTAGGTGGTCATGTTATGCCTTATCAGTGTACACTATGTAAAGATTGTGTAGACACCCTCTAACAATCTATTTAACCCTATATACAAAGAAAGTACATAAAGACATGGTCTAAGTGTCGGTATACAAGACATTTTCATGCAATATCTGGGCCTGGTCATACAGAGCTATTTTCAGAATGTGAGTGTAAATTCCCTTTTGCGGATGTGTGGAGGCTGTTATAGTAGGGTATAGAAGTCCATAGAAGTATCTGTAGTTTAAGAATATAATGTTCAAGGGGCCCAAGGTCTTGTGTCTACATACTTTTGGCAATACAGTGTATGTTATCAGTAGGAGGAAATTAAATTATATTAAGCCTAATGAGGAAAGTAAGCTATTCACATCAGTACTGATCGTTTTCACCCTGCATCCTTTCAGAGGTGATTGCCTGTGGCTTGCGCCAGATGAAGCAACTCATTTTTCCTTGCTCTTTTCAATGATTTTTTGTGCATAATGAGCAGTGCAGCGAAATTAGCTCATCAGAAGCTGTGATGCTGTACAAAGCCAAGGGACTATATTAGTACAGTGTACACTACCCAAGAGGATTCTGGACTTCACATATAAAATCCCAGTGTGAAAAACAATCCAGGATATTTTATGATATTCAAATCAACAAATATTGCTTCATTGTTAGACTGCTGACTGCCGAGTTACTATCCCATTCACACACACACACCCATAAATACATGTGTGCATTTACATTCATTCAATGTCTGTGATGTCACCATTATTCTTTTTAGGGTTGCATTGGATACAGTTCATGGTGGGACACAATTAGACAGATCCATCACAGGGCAAACACACTCTCTCGTACACACACACACACACACACACACACACACACACACACACACACACATTTATACCTAGGACAATATCTACAACTGGTAACCTTACGTCTTTAGACATTGACCTGACCACTTGTAAATCAAACTGATGACCTTGAGGCACCAGTGCTACCAATTGAGCCTGTGTTCCACACAATGCATATTTAAAAAGTATAACGCACAGTAGGATAATTAGTATTACTGTTATCATTGCTATTAGCTGTAGTAGTTGTAGTAGTAGTAGTGTAAATACTACTACTACTACTTATTATTATTATTATTAATAATATTATTATTAATTATCATTTAAGTAGTAGTATAACTTATCAGTAATAGTATAATGATTATTCATACTAGTAGTAATAGTAGAAGTAGTGTAATTATCATAATATTATCATTATTAGTAGTAGTAGTACTAGTTCAACTATTATTAGTAGTACTATAATTATTGTACATAGTAATAGTAGTAGTATAAGTATTTTGTTAGTAGTAGACGTAGTAGTTAGTGTAAGTAGTAATAGTAGTTTAAATCCACAAAATATAGTCAGCAATAAGAAATACATTATTCTTATATTAAGTTGAGCTTGAATTTCATTCTACCTTCATGTTTTATTGCACTTACAGAGAAAGGGTTTCATG
>JAYDZG010000043.1:14282764-14293567 GCA_034509265.1 Microcambeva bendego
CTGTGGCTGTCTGTAAACAAAGCTGATATACATAAGTAATGGCCTCGTGCAGGTGAAAATATGCTGTCGTTACAGCTCATGCGTTGAAAGGGGCATATGTCCAGTACAGGAAATTGGGGAAATTCAAAGAAAAATTGCAAAAGAATCTGCCAAATGTGACCTCATTACATAAAAAAAGAAAAAAGGCACACTGTATTTGAATGCATAATTTAATAAAATAAGTTAAATAAGTGTGTAGCTAGCTTGTGTCTAAAGGGTACAACAAATTAAACACGCCACAGCACAAGGTTAGTTATTTTGTAAAACTCTCATACGCTAAAGATTAACCTCTTTACGCCTAAGCGGCTTTTTCTATTCAAATCTTAAAACAGCTTTCTATCTTGGTGTGTTTTTTACACCTCTAATAAAGACTTTGTTTAGATCTGTAGCACCTCAGCCCCTAATCAAAGGGTGTATATGAGGTGGAAAAAATAGCATGTGTGTTCACTTTACCAAGATCAGTAGATGCCTGGAAGATAGAAGGCAAGCATGTAGTGATCCACATAATATCTTCTGTCATGTTGACTAATGATTTTGTTCTGGGCATAGATGAAATCTGCATGTACCTTCAAGGAATTTCTGATCTAGGTTAGAGTATTTTTGAACTTTTGGAGAGCTATAACCTGAGATTAAAACATAAAATGTTTGTCTGATCACCTGACACTTGAACCATTGACCTTCTAGATACTGGTCCAGTGCCCTAATCATTAGTCTTTGGGCTATCAAACAGAGATTGGCAGTTCAAATCTAGTTTTTGCTATGCAGCCACTATTGGGCTCTTGAGCAAGATCCTTAACCCTGTCCGCTCCTGAAGCGCTGTACAATGGCTGACCCTTCACTCTGACACCAGCTTTCAAACAACGGATATGCGAAGAAAGAATTTTGTTGAAAATCTAGGCTGGAAAGGATATGTGAATCTCTGACCTAAAACATCTCTAATGTACAGATAGTCAATTAAATTAAATTGCTTTTTTTCTTGTTTGTAATGTGAACTTGATTTTAATCACGTGGAACAGATACTTCCTGTGAGTTGCAGGTACAGTGGCTTTTCAAAATGTATTAAGTCACATAACCTGGCATTGTCTCCTCTGGGAAAGTATTTTCAATGATGTAGGAATGACCAGTTTTATTATTTCCCTCCCAATTTAGTTTCAGTGCACGAGCTTCAAGATGCAACATTCTACTCCCCAGTTTCCCTGAAGCTGTGGTTGGTCTGTTGCAGGTCTCTGGTAGGTCACAGCCAAGGTTCAGCAATAATGTCCAGAGGGCTGAGAGTTTACATTTGAGGAAGGCATGGTTACGCCTTAAAGTAATTCCCTTTTGGAATTCTGCCTCACTTGTACATTGCTTTGGATAAAAGCACTTGTCAAACAAATCCTACAAATGCTTCTCTGACATGTGGGCCGCCAGAAAAACATCACTTTTAGGCTTTAAACCTTTTATTACACAGAGCATTGTGTTTGCACTGAGCTTTGAAATCTGCATGGATCAGTGCGTGCAAGCATTAGTCTGCGTGATCTGAATATGAGAAGTATGGGACTCGGGGTCAGTTTGTTGCTAAATTATTAATACACCTTTTTTTCACACTGATTCACTGGCAAGAGATAGAGAGAGAATGTGTGTACACTTGTTTCCAAATAGTAGTCTTTTTCTTACCTCATGCTGATGAGATGCAGTGTGAAACTATTACATGTATGAATTGTTTATAAGATCGCATTTGTGTCATTTTTTTTAATGTTTACTTTTAGAAAAGTATGCAGAAATGTAAATTTATTTAATAAAAGAAATACAGTGAAACCTCAGTTTAACAGACTAAATGGGGAAGAGCATAAGTCCATAAATTCATTGATGTACTTGATTAATTGATTGATTCATTGTCCAGATTTTGTCTGTAACATACAAAATACATTAAAAGGGGTGCTGTTAAATCGAGGTTACACTGTATTAGAATGTCTTTGTTACTAAAAAAGTTAGTGCAGTGGTAATATGACTACTTATATCTACTTATAGGTGCAACCAAAATTAAAATGGGGCAGATGCTAAACGCATATTCAGCAGAATATGACGTTCAGAGATGTGCATTTCTCCATGACCTGGTTTAACTGCTAGACGAAGCACAGTCACAGTGTGAGCTGTCACTGTCCCAATGCACATTTACTGCAATGTTTCCTATATCCAGACGTTCCCCCAAATGAATTAATGACACTCGGGTTACGCAGCAGTGAAACACAATTGCACACCAGAGCTGGAATTTCAAACTCATTTTGAATCTCAGCTCTACCATCCTGTATGCTGTTCATACAGGATGGAAAGTGCAAGATAGGGGCTCCTCATAACTGAATGAATGACGACTTCTGCTGGCTAATTCGCAAAGAAAATCATTGCATTGTTTTTATTTATATTTTCCTGCTCTCCCGACAATTTCAAGTTTGCACATCCATTACGTATCAAATAAAGCATAAGATTTTATGTGAGGTACTTACCAAAGTAGATTCTGTACCAGGAATTTATATAACCTCTTAAACTTCATAGCTCTCACAGCTGATTAGCAAATCCCAAAGAGCATGTAGCTTTAATATATTAAAGCTCTTTGAGGAATTAGTGAAATCCATGCATATGTGAACTTTGTAGCTCTGTTGTTAAGGCTGTGTGTGGTAGACTGAGATGACCTGGGATGAATAGAATGACAGTGATCATGTGAAGGGCAGATTAGTCAGATTAATACATAGCTTTAATGTTTCCAGCAGCTGTGAAAACGAGCAGAAAGCCGGTTGTGACACGATCTAGATAAGACAATGTAAATTCTGCTGTTGCTGTTTTTCTTCTCTATTGGGGTGCTTTCATAAAAGAAAAAGAAAACTAAAATAGCTGGAGTAATTATGGCTGTTTCTAGTCTTTTTATAATGGTGTAGATTTGTCTTGGGCACTATGTTGTGACTACATTTCTTTTACACATTTATTACAAAATTAAACTTTTATTTTGCAGTACTATTATTTTGATAATTGTGGCTACTGGATTTGTTCATCAGAGTAATTGAACATAAAAAAATAATACAGAAAATGTCAAAATAATCAAAAAAGTTAATTGTTTTACATTAATATGGGATGATGGGACCTCAATCACTAAAACATTCACTGCAGACACACTTTAAAATATTGTGACAGGTGTCCACATATTTTTTTTTTATAATCAATACCTTAATAGTATTTTTGTAGAATTTGCAGGCACTATTTTTGTTATGAAATTTTGTTAGTTTTGTGTGATGGGGACTGTCATGCAGTCCATGCAGAGCTTAAAAAGTGTATCATTTTTGCTTAAGAATGTCTGCATTAATTAGGTATTCTGCATATTGATAAATCCTCATAAGTGAACAAAGTGAAACTGCATCTATGAATGCAAGTTGACTTTACTAAGCAATGCAAATGGCAATCAGCAACAAAATTCATCCAATGTCAGTGGGTTTACTCTGGGTGCTCCAATTTCCTCCCACAGTCCAAAACAGCTAGATTTATTGAAGATACTAAATTGCCCACTACTGTGTTTGATACAAACTTCTGAAACTATAAACTTTGTACAACTGTTTCATTTCATGAATGTAACCAAAATTGTCCCAATAAACACTGTCAAATTCATGATCGCATCTGTTAATGATTGTCATGAGCTGGCCTTTTGCAACACAGTGTGCCAGAATTCTCCCATTTTCATATTGTTAGACACTGTTTTTGTGTCATTGTAGTTGTGTTACAAAGGGTGACTATTGGTTAAGAGAGCACAGGTGCTAGACGTATGCCAGCAGTCCATACATTCCATACATACTTTGGTGGTATTTACAGGTTCAGTCTTTAGCAGACTCATCTCAAACTCAAAAGATGCTGTGTATACAGATAAAAAATAATTATGATGATGATGATGATTATTATTATAACAAATTGCAATGGTAATACAAACATTAAAAAACACAGTAGGAATGGTAACCTTAATGAGCCAGTAATAGTAAAAAAAACATTTACAGACATAGTGTAGCCAAAGCAATTGAGGGTTAAGACTCACAAAAGAGCAACAATGGCAACCTGGCAGTGGTGTGGCTTGAACCTGCAATGTTTTTTATCATCAGTACAGTATCTTAACTACTAGGCTACAACTGTTCTTATGAAGTGTAATATCAAGCAGGAATAGGGAAATACCCAACAAAAAATAATCAGAATGTTACAATGAAAGGTATTGTTGCATGGGGGGAGGGGGGTCATCACAGAAATATAGTAATAAAAAAAAAAGTAAAACTGATCTCATTTTTATTTTTAGCAGTTCTTTAGGAGAGGACATGGTAAACTAGGCTTTTTTCTCAGACAAGACAAACGGGTCAGAGGGCCAGGGTTTCAGGGCCACGGTTCTCTACTGGAAAAGGGAACATAACAATTCAAACTTGTTTAAAAGAAAATAGAAGGACATTCAGCCCACAGGGATATAAACATAGACTGCCCTAAGCGAACCTCAGAAAAGTGGTGTATATGTGTTTACTTTACATGGGAATTAGCATACCCAGAGGAATGAAGGACCACAGAGGCAAAGTAGTGAAATACACATAAACAGCAAAAGGGGAAAAATTACCAAACGGACTAAAAGGATCAGAATAGCCACTCCACTGACTCATCAAGTGTGGATCTATCTCTGGGGTCTACTTATAAAGGAGCTACAACAATAACTGATGTTTCCATAAAGGAGATGAAGGAACACCTGTATGAGAACAGAAGATAAAAGTATTGGCCTCAGCTGTGCTAATGAGTCCCTGATACTTCTGTATTAAAGGAGCCTCTACTATTGGTCATCTGTGCCAGTACAGTAGGTGAATCGGAGTACATTTGTAAATGTTTGTCATCTTTGGAATTTAAGATGTGGTGGGGTGTATAAATAAAGAACTTTCTTGGTGTATTCATTCATAGCATGCTATTTTGTCTAAAAAGTATTCATCCATCTATCTCTATCTATCTATATGTTGCCCTGTAGTGAGGCATATCCAAGGAGGAGGTTGATATGCTCACAGTCATATTCTCAATTTGGAGGGCAGCCCACTGTCCTCGGTTTTGCTTAATCTACACATCTGGTACTCTGGGGGAATCTGGAAAGCGGTCTGTTCCAATGGGCTTTCTACTGACATTTTAGGTATCATCATCTCAGGGAAATGAAGGCAGTTTTTTAAACATTGATCAGACATGACAGTAATCAAGAATGAAATATCGTCCAGATGGAGAGCAGCTAAACACATCAAGATGGAACTCTGATCCTGTTACAACATTTAGAGATGCAAGTGCAGGTCCATTTTAGTAATACTACATCAAAAGTACTGACATCGACAATTCAAAACTGTAGTCAACAAACAATGATTCAGGTGGCTCAGCTAACAGCAAACAAATGTAACGGGCACAAACCTATTGATTTAGGTCATGTCACAGCAGCACAACGAAGCTACTTATTCACTTTGAATCGTATCCCTTGCTTTCCATGCAGTTTAATGTTTGTTTATGCACAGTCAAACTGTAATTTTCTGCATTAATGTGGCCATCACAGATGTGTAAATGACCTTTTCTTAGGGCAGTGACACAGGCACATACCATGACAGACCATGGCTTTTGAACTTGCTGCTCATAATAGTCTGGACGGCCCTTTTCATCTTTGGTACGGAGCACAGTGTCTATTTAAAAAAAGAAGATACTGATTCATCTCCCCACAATACACACGGTTCTTTATGCAGTGCCAGCTGAGGGATGGAAGATCTCAGGCGTTCAGCTAAAACTTGTTCCCTTGACCTTTAAGCACTGTAATTTCTAATTTCTTCAATGTTTAATAGTATTGTGCACTGTTGAGAAGAAATATGAAAATATGCAAAAATACATTCCCTTATTATTATTATTTTTAAACACAACTGGAGATCCTCTGACAAACTTTGCTTGTTGCATCTTTACCTTTAATGGATGCTGTTTTTGTACCAAAAATGTGTACCTCATGTTTGCAATCACTTCATTATTTAGTTTTTCATTTCATTATTAGTTGCATTTACCATGCAACTTGAGCCAACTTGTATTTGTTGTATAATTTAAGTAAAATATTTTTATACTGTTCTCACCGGTTGGCTGGGCGCCACCCTAGCCACTAAGATGCACAAATCAGTGCATTGTAGTGCTGGTCCAAAGCCTGGATAAATAGTAGGATTGCATCAGGATGGGAATCCAGCGTGAAAACCCTTACCCTTATTTTGCTATTTCCCTTCCAGTCTTGTTGTACCCAATTATCCAAGCACATTTGCTTCCTCTACTGCTGATTTTTCTTTACCTGCATTAGCTGGGTTCATATGAGGAACCTTATAACACATGGCGAGTCATGCTCTGATCTCTACTATCCTCCATCTCTTTGCATAAATCAGTCAGCGGGTGTCAAAACTTCAGCAGTGATGAAGAATAGTAGTATAGTACAATAGAGTCAATAGTAGTCAGGAGCTGAGATTCTAATCACTTCATTATTTAGTTTTTCATTTCATTATTAGCCCTAAATATCCGAAATGGAGGTTTATTAATATTTGAGCCGACAAAACATGAAATATCTTGGGTTCAAACTGTCGGCAATGAAATAAGTAAATGTTAAGAACACTGAATTTTGATTTAGTTTGCATTTACCATGCAACTTGAGCCAACTTGTATTTGTTGTATAATTTAAGTAAAATATTTTTATACTGTTCTCACCGGTTGGCTGGGCGCCACCCTAGCCACTAAGATGCACAAATCAGTGCATTGTAGTGCTGGTCCAAAGCCTGGATAAATAGTAGGATTGCATCAGGATGGGAATCCAGCGTGAAAACCCTTACCAAATCAATAATGCGGATCACGATCCCCTAATTTGGAGGTGCCAAAATAACTCACATTATTACTATTTAAATAATATGAGAACACTTAAATTATTTTAAGTAAATATTAATTACAAACTGTGGTTTAATTTGACAGTAAAATGTGTGATATTTCTTTTTAGAATCACAAGTCTGGAGAGATCGGAAGATTCCGAATATCAAATGTCACAAAATCAGATGCCGGTTTCTACACATGTGTGGCACGCAACCAGTTTGGAGTAGCGAGCAGCTCGGGGATGCTGACAGTGAAAGGTTTGAGTCTTTCTTAATTATAGTGTTTGCAGGTTTGTGTTTCCTCATTGCAAAAAAATTACTGTATTTGGTTTAAGGAAAGAAGAAAATGTTTTATTTCCTAATAAGAAAAAAAAAGATTGCAGCATGTAGAGCCTCGGGGATCCTGGATCCGATTTCTATCTTGTCCCAGATGCAGAGATATATTATGCAGTATTAAATATGAATGAGATTGCACGATGCTGGATGTTTTGTGCAGTGAAAGAGTGGAGGAGGATCTTGAGAAAGTAACCATTGCACTATGAAGAAAGAAGCATGTATCTGGATCGTATTATCTCTTTTACTGTATGACAGCAGTTTCAGATTCCTTCCATGAATTTTTATTTGTTATATAATCATTGCATTAAAAATAAGTTAGCTACCTAATCTGCTGTCAAAACAATGGCTTAGCTTTCATGTCCTCTGGCATAAATAAGTCGCTTGATGCTCACCTACTGTTTTTCATTTTTTATTTATTTATTTTGCTATTTCCCTTCCAGTCTTGTTGTACCCAATTATCCAACCACATTTGCTTCCTCTACTGCTGTCAATAAAGTCTGCTGATTTTTCTTTACCTGCATTAGCTGGGTTCATATGAAGAACCGTATCACACATGGCGAGTCATACTCTGATCTCTACTATCCTCCATCTCTTTGCATAAATCAGCGAGTGTCAAAACTTCAGCAGTGATGAAGAATAGTAGTATAGTAGAATAGAGTCAATAGTAGTTAGGAGCTGAGATTCTAACTTTTGAATTTTGCATAAATGTTTATTGCTGTTTCTAGCAGATACGTCCCAGTTACGTACCCAGTTGTCTGGTCATAAAAATACTCTTATAAGAGTCAATTATGTAGTTATGCTTCCCATTGAACTCATGTATTATGAGTAACTACCATTAGCCCAACATAATCCATACACCAGAGTGTGATGTGCACTTTACAGTGGGGCAAAAAAGTATTTAGTCAGCCACTGATTTTGCAATTTCTCCTACTTAGAAAGATGAGAGAGGTCTGTCATTTTAGGTACACTTCAACTATGAGAAACATAATGAGGGAAAAAAAAAACAGGAAATCACATTATATGATTTTTTAAAAATATTTCTAAATTACGGTGAAAAATAAGTATTTGGTCAATAACAAAAGTTCAACTCAATACTTTGTAACATAAACTATGTTGGCAATGACCGAGGTCAAACGTTTCCTGTAAGTCTTTACCAGAATTGCACACACTGTAGCTGGTATTTTCGCCCATTCCTGGCCCATTTGTTGCCCGAGCGGTGTGTTTGGGATCACTGTCATGCTGGAAGACCCAGCCACATTCCATATTCAATGCTTTTACTGATGGAAGGAGGTTTTAGCTAAAAATCTCACTATACATGGCCCCGTTCATTCTTCCCTTAACACGGCTCAGTCGTCCTATCCCCTTTGCAGAAAAACAGCCCAAAAGCATGATGATTCCACCCCCATGCTTCACATTAGGTATGGTGTTCTTTGGATGCAACTCAGCATTCTTCTTCCTCCAAACACGACACGTTGAGTTTTTGCCAAAAAGTTATATTTTGGTTTGATCTGACCACATGATATTATCACAATCCTCTTCTGGTTCATCCATATGCTCTCTGGCAAACTTCAGACAGGCCTGGACATGAACTGGCTTAATCAGGGGGACACACCTGGCACTGCAGGATTTGAGTCCCTCTCAGCGTAGTGTGTTACTGATGGTAGATTTGTTACTTTGGTCCCAGCTCTCTGCAGGTCTTTCATCAGGTCAGTCCGTGTAGTTCCGGCATTTTTGCTCATTGTTCTTATGATCATTTGGACCCGACAGGATGAGATCTTGCGTGGTGTGATTGGTTGTGTGTCTTCTACATCTTATATACCCACTAAACCAGCTCATGAACCGTGAGCTTCACGCGGCCTCCATCAAGTACTAAAGCCAGTTCAATAGATGATTTACTAAAATCAATGCCTATTTCTTTCAAATTCACATTATAAATGTCATGAAGTTATTAATACTAGACATGACCGAAGAGAAAATGAGCAGAATGAACAATATTGATTAAAACTATGCATACACATCTGTATAAGCTCAACTTTTGCAGCCATTTGTTATTTATTTTTCTAGAACAGAGGGATCTGACAGTAGTGGCATGAAAAATGAACAATAATATTTACTGAAATGAATAGAGGGCATGTGACTTTTTCACACATAGTGTATTAGGGGGTTTAGATCTATTTGAAAAAAATGAAAAAAATTGAAATGAAAAACTACAATAGAAATATTTTTTTAATCATTTAAGGAAGGGAACATGTACAGTATGTGGGGGGCACAGCTGGTTGTGTTCATTCCCACAGAAACTCAAGAGACTCAGAATAAATATTTCCCTCTGTCCTACTGCCTGTGTAGACTGACTACTCCAGATGTCCCTCAATGTAAGTGATTAAACGAGTAAATGAGTCTGTAGAAGTTCTTACCTAGCGCTCAGTGTTTTAAGTTTATGTCACTGTCAATCCTGGCCAAAAAGCAGTTATTGAAAATGAATAAATACACTTTCAAGTAACAATACTTTGACAAAATACCAGCTGATATCCAAAATAGCATCCGGGTGAGTAGAGATGGCCGGACTGGGAGTGACTTAGTAAGGTCCTGCTTGAGCGTTGCTGGCTGCAGTGCATACCAAAGCTGCTGTAAGGTTTGTGGGGCAGGAAGTGAACTTGACCATTGAGGTGCTTGACCAGATGCTATGTTAGGTTCAAGTCTGAGTAAGTCTTGGTCATACTTTTCCAACCAAATTGGTTGAGAGAGCCTTCCACACCTAAAATATCCACCGAGCCAGCTCACAAAATATGGCTTCACATAAGGTCCGCACTAGAGTACTTTATTAGTTTATTTATTTATGAAAGCTTAAGTGCTTATATTCAGAATATGTTTAAACATTCCTGACACCCACTATGAAAAAGTCATTAGTAGTGAGTACATCATCCGACATACTTAGAGATTTTTTTCATTTTAGTGTCTTCAGGCTTTTGGGAGAAAAAAATATTTACAATGTGGGTCTAGAACACCTACTGAGGTAACTCTATTTATTCTCTCACTGGTTGCTATAGTAACTGCTTTGATTACCTCTCTTGGCCTTTTTCTGCCCCCTGAGACGTAGAATTTGGTATGCAGAAAGTATTTATACGATTTTAGAAGGGCCCCTGATGACAATATGGATTAGACTTTATCCATGGTTTTTTTTTCAATCAATTTAAGATGTATTTGGGTAAAAAAGATGGTTTCATCTTAAGTATACAGTAAAACCTTGGTTTTCGTTTGCCCTAGTTATCGTACAATTCAGTTACCGTTCATCCACCCATTTGTCGGCATTCCCATGTGACTTGCCGCTAGTTTCACAAAAACAAAGCATCCTCCCTCGTGTTCGTCTCCCCTCCTCACCATCTTTCATTTGCCAGGTCTTCAATAAAGATAAGAGTTATGTTCATTTATCTATTTCATTAGTCTTTTGTACTTATTTCGCATTGTTTTCTGTACGTAAAACTGTAGTTCTCTATAAAATGTATTTTCTGTTAATATTTTGGAGTGTCTGGAATGGATA
>JAYDZG010000043.1:14309223-14322645 GCA_034509265.1 Microcambeva bendego
AGAGGCTGAAGGTAAAGGTGATGGACTGGCCAAGCATGTCTCCAGACCTAAACCCAATAGAACATCTTTGGGGCATCATCAAGCGGAAGGTGGAGGAGCGCAAAGTCTCGAATATCCGCCAGCTCTGTGATGTTGTTATGGAGGAGTGGAAAAGCATTCCAGTGGCAACCTGTGAAGCTCTGGCAAACTCCATGCACATGAGAGTTAAGGCAGTTCTGGAAAATAATGGTGGCCACAAAATATTGACACTACAGGAACTTTTACTAAGGGGTATACTCACTTTTGTTGCCGGTGGTTTAGACATTAATGGCTGTATATTGAGTTATTTTGAGGGAAGAATAAATTTACAAAGTGATAAGGGGCTGTACTCACTTTTGTGATCCACTGTAAGTACAAACAAATTAGGATATGCTAGAAATCACACAGTGATCAGTAAATACACTTGAAACAAAAAAAGTAAAAGCAAATAAAAACTTTCTAAAAATCAACTAATGATTTCTTTTGAACTGCTGTTCAACAGAACACAGTAATAAAAAAACTGGCCTTGACAAAACTGATGGTACCCCTTTGTTGTTTTATCATGATTCGGCTGCTCTTGGAACGTAACCCTCTTTTTCTTTTCTTTCGTTTTACTTTCTGATCCCTTGATGCACAGAAAAGCAATTTTATATCCTCACAAAAATGGTTCATGGTTCAAGGTTCAACACCAGAGTTCCCCAATAGGTGGCTCACAAGCCAATGGCCCACTGTTAACCAGACATGTTACTGGTTACTGTGGGTGTCCGGTTATTATTACATCAGAGTATAGAAAATATTTTAAAGGTTTTGACCATAGCAACATGCTAATTTCAAAACACACCTTAGTTTAACGTTATCAGTGTCTTCAAACTTCAGTAAAAGGGTAAAAAGTATTGATTGTGACATTTGTTACCACACTGAACACAGTACACAGAATAATAATGAGAGAGTTGTCTCAAACGATTAGAAATAAATATTTATATGAATAACTTATTGCCCAAAATGTTCCTATACATTTTCATGACTCATGCAATTTTAATATTTAGATTTACATCTACAGGTTGGTTCCCTTTTTGTGCAAGTCATTTACAAGCTTAATACTATGTTTAAAGAACTAAGAAGTAATGCTTGGACTTTTCATCTGGCCAGTGGAAAGCCAATGCCAATTGTGTATTGCAATTAGTTTTCTTGGCATTCCTCAGAATTTTGACAGTACTGGAACCATATGATTTATTTACCCACTGTAAAGAGCAATTGTACACACACATTGCACTCTGAACTACTTTGCAGACCAAACTCTAAATGACTTTCTCTTTGGTTTTGCAAAAGAAAAAAGAACATGCTAAAAAGTAAGAGAGCGTACAGGTGCATGTGGTGGAGTGGGTATTAAGTAGCAACATGGTTTCCAAGCTTCTAGGTTTGACATGTTTTTATGTGTCTGTGTAGGTTTCCATCAGGTAGTCTGATTTAGTCACCTCTCAAGAACATGCGGAACTTGAACTGGCTGCACTAAATTGCTTCTCAGTTTTGGTTGACTATAGACCTCTACTGGCTGTATTTCTGCCTTGCATACAGTGTTTTCGGGTGAAGTGATGAATAAAATATGGTGTATGTTTTAAAAGCAAGAAAGTACAAGTAGATAATTTAGTTTATTTTGATATAGCTTTTTATTTTTTCAAAGTTATTAAGCTACAATGATGGTATATGCACTACTCACAAAAAGTTGGGGAAATTTGTGAAATGTATGGAAAATTTAAAAAGTCTGTGTAAGTGTGCAATGGTTATTTCCTGATATTAAACAATTTATTGAAACAAATCCAACACAGTGGTTGGTATACCCCAACAAAATATTGGTGTCTCAATAACTTTTCATGTGCCTTTGTGCATCAATTACAGCTTGACAACAACATTTCATGCTGTTCATAAGTTGACTTATTGTCTGCTGAGGCATAGCATCCCACTTTTCTTGAAGGGTGGCCCTCAGGTCATTCAGGTTCTGGGATACAGAGTTACAAACCTCTTCACAGTGACAAAGCTGATCATATAGGTTTCTTATGTTATTTAGGTCTGGAGAAAGTGCAGGCCACTCCATCTGAGGTACCCCAGTCTCCAGCAGCTGTTCCCTAATGATGTGCCCTCGATGAGCTGGAGAATTGTCCTCCATGAACATGAAATAAAGCCTGTGTTGTTCATGAAGAGGCACAATGACTGGATTAATTATGTAATTCAAGTAGTATGGGTGCGTCACTGTACCAGTCACAAAGTGTAGGGCAGTTCTGTATTGACCAGACACACCTGACCACACTGTAACACCACCACCACCAAAGGCTCATCTGGTAACATCAGAGGCTGATGCATAGTGCTCTCCATTATGTCTCCACTACTCAACATGAATGCTCTCTTGCCCATGCAAGACGTTGATGACTGTGTCTGGTGGTGTGGTCAGGGACCCTTGAATCTTTTCAATGATAAGGTACTGTTGATCAGTTATTAGCTGTCGTCTTGGTCTCATGATGTGAAAATGTGAACAGCATGATGAGGTGGACTGTTTAATAACCAATTCTAATTGAATCAGGAAATGTATTGGTCGAATCATGGATCAAACACCTGTTGTTAATCTTTCTGTTAAGCTCCTTGTTGGAGAACAGAAAGTTGTGCAAAAAGTATTAAAACAATAAAAAAATGAAAAAAAAAATGTCACATTAAGTTCACCTGTTAGAGTGCATTAAATGTTCATCCTGAAATTTCCAGCAAAAGCCAAATATCACTAGCTTTTGTGAGTAGTGTATTATTTTAATTATTACATGTATTATTATTAGTGTATTATTATTACATGGCCTTTGCAATATGATCTATACTGATTACACTTTTTGTACAACTAACCTCCAATGTTTAAAGAAAGTTCAAGTTTTTATGTTGGTAGAATTAGGTTTGTTAACATCAATATGAAGTTTGGGCCAGTACAGTGGCTTGGTAGGTAGAACTGTCACCTCAAAAAGTCATGTGTTGGATTGCTTTGTAGGCTGGTCCATTTTCCTCCCACAGTCCAAAGACACACAAGTTAGATTTTTGTCTTATTATTTTTCTTCTTCATTCAGCTGCTTCAGATCGTGACCCGCATTATTGAGTTGGTTTTTAAACCAAATGCCCTTCCTTACACAACCCTCCCTTTTTATCCGGGCTTGTCAATGTCACTACAATACACTGGTTTATGCATCCTAGTAGCTGTGTACCTAGGACAGTTCAGTGTCTCCAATTAACCTAGCTGCCGGACCACCCTACCTGGTGATCGAACCCATGACCTTCTTGTTGTGAGGTGACAGTGTTAGCCACCTCGCCGCCATATATGCAAGTTAGATTTACTGAACTGATATATCATGTCATGAATGTAGAAAGAGTTTCAGACATGACTTTAATATAACTTATAATAAATTTAGTTCACATTTAAGTCCAGCATTTAACATGAGATAATTATTACAAAGCCATTTTAAAGTGTACATTACTCATTCTATGTACTGATTTGGTCATTTTTAAATGAAGTTAGTTTTTGACTGTTTGTGAAGCCATTTTTCACAGCTAGTGACAAGCATAAGTGCATTAAAAAAGAATGCTATTAAGCTACCAGGTTTGTAAATTGACAAGCACGTCAAATGCTTTTATTCACTTTTTAATAAAAGGTCATGAATCCATTAGTTCAGTTGTGTGTCTGCTTTAGTCTTGTGTGACTCTTGATGGTGGGTTTTAGCTCTGAAGCTTGGACAGATTATTCAAAGGCTCTCGATTACTTGACAACTATAACTGCAGTAGAAGAAAGCAACAGAGAATTTAGAGCCCGGCGCCTCTTAATTTACATATAAAAAGCACTTTGGCATTACAGAGTAATCATTGTAATTCAAGACAAGTGATGTATATTAGTGCCAACTTTTTCATTTTGCAGACAAAGCTTTGAAAGAGGTTAGACTGCAGATGAAAGAAAGTCTTCCATTTCTAATGAATACGTATTTCATTTTGGTTATGAGAAAAAAATGGCTGCATTCGTTCAGTTCAGTTCATTTTCTTTAACCGCTTACACTAATTTGGATTGGGTAGGTGTGCTGGAGCCTACCTCAGCTCTTTAATAGGCACAAGGCTCACGGTAACACCCTGGATGGGGCGCTAGTCCATCTCAGGTACCTACAGGACAATTCACTGTCTCCAATGAACCTAGTGGATTTTCTTTGTACTGTGGGAGGAAACCTGAGTACCCAGAGGACACTACGTGGACACAGGGAGAACATGCAAACTCTACACAGAAAGGACCTAGATCGTCCAACCTGGGTAATCGAACCCAGGACCTTCTCGCTGTGAGGTGGCATTGCTACCTACTAAGCCACCGTGGCTGCATTTGGCTATTTGTAAAAGCGTTTCAATTGGTATGAAATTATATTAATTCAAAAATGAAATAATTTATTATTACACTCAGTTTTGAGGACAAAAGACAAAACATAACAGTGATGTCCATGTATCGGTATCATACAAGGGTAGCGCTCCTCTTCCAAGAAACAATGAAAGGTCTGGAAGAGGAGGTGCAGAGTTTATCAACACAACTGACCTTTTATAAAAAGGCTTTATGTTTTCTTGGTGAAATGGATGAACACAGTTGAACAGTTGGCCAATGATTTATCTCACTGTTGGTTCACAGCATTCCTCGGGGGACATCATGATTCGTAACATCCAGATGAAGCATGCAGGGAAGTACACATGTGCTGTACAGACCAAAGTGGACAGCAGCTCTATTGCCACAGACCTTATTGTCAGAGGTACAGTTTTAATCTCAAAATGATTATCTTATATTTTATTTGCTTAACCCTATTTCAAGGAAGGTTTTTTGTACCCTAAGTATCTATCTCAATCTACATAAGTTGTTGTTAAATCGTGAGTAATGCAGGGAAGATGAGAGGCAAATGGATTCAAATATTGGTCACTGGTTCATGCCCCACCACTGTCAGGTTGCATCTGTCAAATGTTTTAAGATCAGTTTTGCTGTAGTTGAAGCAACATTCCAATTTATCATGCAATATATGGGATTTGGAACACTTTAAGGACAGTGCACATTAGTAGATTATCTCATTTAGGGACAGTGGTAGTCTAGTGGGTAACAGCTTTAGGCTATCAACTGGAAGAATGGCAGCCACTGTTGGGTTCTTGAGCATAAACCTTAACCCTGTCTTTTCCAAAGGTGCCATACGATGGCTAACCCTGCACTGCAACCAGAGAAACTGGGATTTGTGAAGAGAGAATTACTTTGTACTGTACACCTGTATACGTACATTAAGAAATAATTATATTTTCATTAAAACGGGTGAATATGATTGGCTGGAAAATTAACATTTTGTTAATTTGCATTATTTTTACAGATGTCTTAATTCTTTTAAAGAAATCTTAATTCATCAGTAGCCATTTTTGTTTATGAAGTGGGCATATCTAAGAAATCACAATCAGTTTGATTCAGGCAAGACCACTGCAGAGAGGCTATTTCGTATGTGGAAGTTGACAGAGAAACTTGAAAAACAGACATTTAAATGTAGTCAAGGGCATTTGCTGGACAATTTTGAAATTTGCTGACTGAGGAAAATAGCCAAATATTAAAATATGTAATAAATACATTATTTGACAGCATTTTGATCAACATACTTGTGTGAATGAGATGTTATTTCAAGTCATAAGGCCTTAGAAAGTACATCATGAAAAGCATGAAAAGTTATGAGGCCTGGCCTCTAGATCATGATGATCCGTCAATTGAAATAGTAAATCTCAAGCCACGAAAGTAAGCTGTCACTGCTTTGGACTAAACCCTGGAAACAGTTACTGGGACTGTATATGCCACTTTACATCAGACACTGAGCCCCGTCTCTAAAATGCATTATGCTTATCCTGTATTACTGGGTGAGTAATGAGTAAAATTCAAAGTAGTTCTTTGTTGACACATAAATAAATTACATGATGGGTTCTATGGAATAGCAGAGTGTGACGTGTTTTTTTCTGGCATTGTTGGTGTTTTGTGATGTGTTTGGTTTTTAGAATTCATACCACTAGATGGACTGTCTATAAATTGTCTTGAGTCATTACTTCTAAGTGTTGGTTAAATGTCTTAAAATAGATTGGGTGTTCTGTTCTTCTGAGTGTTATGTTGCCTCAATGCAAGTGGTCACAATAATCATGTCTCTAAGGATTAGATACTGAAGATCCCCTGTTGAGCAAGTCAAGTCAAATTCAACTTAAAAGAAGAAACCTTGAGAGAAACCAGACTCAGCAGGGACACACCTTCATTAGATGGCTTGAAGAATATTGAACAAATTAATTTGATGCAAACAAACCACACATATACACACAAACAGTGTAAACTAAAATATGTAACTAGTTAAAAGACAGTTTTGAATTATTTTTGTTCTTTCCAGTCTGTAATACAGTACATTGTAAGTTCTGGACATTTTCAGTGCAGACACAGCAGGTTCCAGTCATGTCTAGCAAAAACCTCATTGTTGGCATGACAGCTACAACCTCAGGTGGTTGAAAGGGTTTCCGTAAGAGCCACTTTAAAGTAAACACCAGAAGATGAAGTTGTAATGTACAATATAAAGTAAATAGTAAAATGTCAGTTTTGCCAAGAACAGAGTGAGCACCTTTAAATATAACTTTTAATTGGCCTCCCATCTGCTAGGGTAGTTGGGGTCAGAACACCTTGTGGTCAGGCTGTGGCTCTCTATACATGAGGCGGCCTCACAAATCCACTGAAATGCAGGAGTATAAGAAGCTGTCAGTCCAGCAGCAGATTAATTAAACTAAATTGAGAGAAAGGGGGGGGTGCAAAAACAAAACACTGAAACTAGCATGAACTGGGCAAAATGTGACAAAACATGAGCAAAAGGCAAAGTCTGGGTTTTTAAATTGAGACTGTCTAGGGCAGGGAGATTACTGTGGGGCAGAGTAAGAAAATGCTCTTCTACCTGCTGTGATTTGTTTTTTTCAATTATAGGAACCATAAGTAACCCTGCATATGAACAAAGTAAACATGCTGGATTGTAGTGCTCAAGAACCACTCACAGTACCAGTACAAAATACATTTGGAAGTTGGAAGTTGGGAATACTTAGGAAGTTGGCCGCAAATGTCTACAAACAACCAGTTCACAGAGTGGCATGGAATTGCTGTGTAATTTCCTCTGACAAGTACAAATAGACCATTATAGGGTTTTTTGAGATTTCAACGCCATGTTTTACACTTTAGTTACATTCATTAGCTTCTTAGTTTATATCAAACACAGTCATGCACAATTTAGTATCTTCAATTCACCTAACCTGCATGTTTTTGGACTTTTGTTTTTGGGAGGAAACCAGAGAACCCAGAGTAAACCCACGCAGAAATGAGGAGAACATGCAAACTCCACACAGAAAGGACCTGAACCGTCCTACCTGGGGCTCAAACCCTATACCTTCTTGCCGTGAGGCAACAGCGCTACCCATTCCATCCCCATTTTAGTAAGCTGAATAAAGAAAATCTAACAGTGAACACCTAACAGTGGACACCTAACAGTGGGCATGTATATAGTTGCACCTCTTCTTCCTATTTTTGCAGCTATAAATGCATTTACAGAAAGGATTTCCACATTTTAAAGTGGTTTTTACGTAAAAAAAACAATTCTGAGGTCAGTCACTAATGTTGAATACGGAAGCCTAGATCGCAGTCACATTGTGTAGCACATTTCCCAATCTAATGTAAATAACACACATGGCCATTATATTTAGTTCCAATGTTTTGTAACGGTGCTGGTTTCAGTGTTTATGCTTCATTAAATGTCACTTCATTTATATCCAGCCCAGGCCAAAAGAGTTTCCTGGATGAGTGGTGAAACCTATTTCCACACCAAGCTTTGTGTCTATAATATCTGTTTTAAGTGAGGACAATGATATGTGGTTTAAACAATATGTTTTTTACTATGCATGATATGGATAGTTATACATTGCACAACTGATGAAAGTGCAGCAGTTTTCTCTCAGACTAATGACAAATTAAAGCTGTAACTAAGTAGTGTTAATAAAGCAGGGCAAGCTCAAAACATTTTACAATTCAGATCTGAGACAGCTTCTTCACAAGAAATCACCAAGACTGTGTTATTGTGCATAAATGAGTATTTGTAATATTTTCAGGTCCCCCTGGGCCTCCTGTCAACATACATGTGGACGAGATTACAGATTCCACAGCTACTCTTTCCTGGAAGCCTGGTCCTGATAATCACAGTCCAATTACTGCCTACACCATTCAGGCTAGAACTCCCTTCTCCCTCGGCTGGCAAGCTGTCACCACAGGTAGGATCCAAAACAGTCTGCATCTAATCAAACCACCTTCATATTATCCTACCTCCTTCATTTCAACTCCTCTAACACACACACATACACACAAACACACACTTCAGTGAGATTGTTTTTTTCTTTCCTGTCTGCCAAATGGCACTTGATTATAAAGTGACCGAGATTGCAAGAGTGAAGGTGTATTTTTGGTTTCATTTAAAATCCGGGCATTGTGCTTAAGAGATAATCTCCCGAATGGCTTTTTCTTTGATATTTCAAATAATATTATTTAATTGTTCACTTTTCTAATGCCTGCAGTGATAAACAGATAATTTGGTTTGGGATGATTTTTATTTATGCTCATGCTGGTAACATCTGTGCAAATTCTGGATAGGGAAAAGGCATAAATGTTTCTTATATACTCTTTATATTTCATATGAAATCAGATAATATTTTTAAGTGCTGACACTTAAAACCTGAGAACTGGGTTGTAAAAAATGACTTGAAAAATATCCATTTCAGGTCAGTCACAAAAAATATGTACAGATTTTAAACAAGTATGTGAGAGTGGATTGCTCCTCTTAGCCGTAGCTCTAACAAGAATCGTCATAAAAGGACAAGAAGAGGTCCAGTGTGTTAAGCAGCCAAGTGTCCACAGTCTTATGATAATCACAAACCATATTTTATATAAACGACAACGTATTCCCAGCATAAGAGTATACTTTCTGCAAAAGTAAACACTTACTTTATTCATTTAATAGCAGCATCAATGGAATTGTTGAACTTGCCTCTGAGACACCAGAAGATTCACTCTTGGTGGAATGGATGAGAGACAGACACTGTTTGTTCCTGGATTTTGTCTTGGTTGTGGCATCAATAGAAAAACAACAAACTCACATAAATACATGGTTGTGAATGGCAAAAGAAGCTTTATGGCCCGATCAGCAAAAGAGTTGAATTCCTTTGAAACACTGTTCCAAAATTAATCCAGATCAAATCTGGCATGCTGCCACTTTAAGCTGCTGTCTGATGATGGTTTAATTAGCTGAGGATAAATCTCTGTGGGAAGTGCAACATAAGCAGGGTCAATAGAAAATGGGTCCAAAATCCAAAGATTGCCATCTGTGGGATCCTCCGGAAAGTGTTCCATGAACTTCTCAGTCAGCGGTGACAGGTGATTGGTGACTGTGTTGGTGACATTGACATGTGGAGAGCGCTCAAAAGCTTTATTCAAAAGCATAAACATGTCCAGTCTGTCTTCCTTAACTCACCTGGACCACAAGGTTTTTTTCCTGAATCCTACAACCCAAAAGATGTTGTTGTTTTTCCCTTGGATTGACATGTTGAGCTGGTTCAGTTGTGAAAATATATCAGCAAGCTAGTCTAGTTTGGCTAGAAAGTTTATATCAGCATAGTGGTGAGCTAGTGGGGATTTTTTTTCTGACAGAATACACTGGATCTCACTTTTGAGCTCAAACAATCGATTGAGAACCAGCACTCTTGATAGCCACCTCACCCCACTGTGATACAGCAGCTGAACATGCTCAGCTTCCATACTGTCACACAATGCAGAAAAACATCTGGAGTTCACATCATTTTTCTCTAAATAATTTACCGTCTTGACAGCCACATCCATCACTTTGTGGAGCACAGGTGACATCCCTTTTTTGCCAAGTTCTCATGGTGTAGAAAACAGCGCTGGATTCCTTATCAAGGATTTGTTTGATGACACCGTCATTGAAGCTGCACCATCCGTTCACACCCCCACAGATTTGCTCCACTCAAGACCATTTTCACAGAAGTACCTGTCGATACAACAAAAGCAGCTGTTGGTAAGCAGCTCACCACAAAAAAAAGCATGTCTTCACGAACACTACTGTCCCAAATGTACCTCACAAAAACGAGCAGTAAAGATGCATTGCCAACATCAGTCAACTCCTCTAGCTGCACAACATAATGTGAACTTTCTTTAATTCTGTCAAAGCTAGCTCTGTATTTCAGTCCCCATAGCAACAATCCGTCTACTTATGCTATCGGAAAGCTTTACTTCAGCAGTTTTTTAGCCGTGGCTTCCCCAACTATCTCTAAGCACATCTCTGTGATTGTAAAAGCTTTCTTACTCCGTGCAACTGTCTGACTATGAGGTAACTAGCCCTCATGGCACATTTGGACTGCAACATGATGGCGATGATTATTTTCTGTTGGAGCTGCAGTCCGTCGTGTTGTTGTTGAAAGTAATCCTCTGGCTTTGGTACAAATGTAGGGTGTTTGATATTGAATTGCCACTTTAGTTTTGAAGGTTTTAGTGCTTCGCTTGAAAGAGTCAACCACACACTGGGCTTTTGGATTAACATCACCTCCTTCCCCCTGCACAAATATATATATTTGATCTGGGTCATACTTGCAGGTTTTTTTGCTTTTTCTGAAGAAAGAGACTAAAGGATTTTTTTGCTGTGTCAGTTAACTTGGCAAAGGCCATTAACACTTAATGATGGCACCATTAAAATATATTAAGATTGTAGAACAGCATATACAGTGGGGCAAAAAAGTATTTAGTCAGCCACTGGTTGTGCAAGTTCTCCTACTTTGAAAGATGAGAGAGGTCTGTAATTTTCATCTAAGGCACACTTCAATTATGAGACAAAATTAGGAAAAATAATTTATTTGTAAATAAGGGTGGAAAATAACTATTTGGTCACCCAAAAACAAGCAAGATTTCTGGCTCTCACAGACCTATAACTTCTTCTTTAAGAAGCTCTTCTGTTCTCCACTCGTTACCTGTATTAATGGCACCTGTTTGATATTGTTATCTTTATAAAAGACACCTGGGAAAAGTGAATCTACAATAGGCAAGGAGGTTGGTGTGAATAAATCAACTTTGGGAGAAATTGTAAGAAAATGGAAGACATATAAGACCATTGATAATCTCCCTTGATCTGATCTCATCAGAGATCACATCCCGTGGGGTCGAAATGAATGGTAAACAAAAATTCCAGAACTAAACGGAGGGACCTAATGAATGACCTGCAGACCTGGGACCAAAGTAACAACGGCTACCATCACTAACACACTATGTCGAGAGGGACTCCTGCAGTGCCAGACATGTCCCCCTGCTTAAGCCAGTTCATGTCCAGGCCCATCTGTAGTTTGCCAGAGAGCATATGGATGATCCAGAAGAGGATTGGGAGAATATCATGTGGTCAGATGAAACCAAAGTAGAACTTTTTGGTAAAAACTCAACTTGTTGTTTTTGGAGGCAGAAGAATGCTGAGTTGCATCCCAAGAACACCATACCTATTCAGTTAGTGAGAACATTGAAGATGGAACGTGACTGGGTCTTCCAGCATGACAATTATCCCAAACAGACCACTCGGGCAATGAAGGAGTGGCCCCGAAAAAAGCATTTCAATGTCCTGGAGTGGCCTAGCCAGTCCCCAGACCTCAACCCCATAGAAAATTTGTGGAGGGAGTTGAAAGTCTATGTTTCCCAGCAAAAGCCCCAAAACATTGTTGCTCTAGAGGAGATCTGCATGGAGGAATTGGCCAAAATGCCAGCTACAGTGTGTGCAAACCTGGTGAAGACTTACAGAAAACGTTTGACCTCTGCCATTGCCAACAAAGTTTAAGTTACAAAGTACTGAGTTGAACTTTTGTTATTGACGAAATACTTATTTTCCAGCATAATTTACAAATAAATTCTTTAAAAATCCTACAATCCTCTTTTATCTTTTTAAGTAGGATAAGTTGCACAATCAGTGGCTGACTAAATATTTTTTTGCCTCACTGTTTTAGACAATTTCTTTGCCAGGGATGCCTTTGCATTTTTAAGTCATTTTTAAGTCACAGTTCTTCTTTCTGCTGCTCCCATTAGGAGTCACCACAGTGAATCATGGTCAGCATTATTGACTACATCCCTTTCTGACAACCCTCCCTATTTATATGACATTGAAACTGACAATACAATGCACAGCTTTATGCATCCGAGGGGCTTGGTACCAATTGGACAATTCAGTGTCTTCAATTGGTGGCATGTTTTTTGGACAGTTGGAAGAAACTGGTGCATCTGGAGGAAACCCACATGGACACAGGAAAAACAGAAAGGACTTGAATCAACCCACCTGGTTATCAAACCCAGGACCTTCTTGCAGTGAGGCAACAGTGCTACACACTGAGCCATCATTAATAGAGCAGGGATAGTGCAGAACTGTGGGCTGGCTATGACAATATGACAAGCTATCTAGATCATCTGCAACAATGCAGTTTGAACAATCAAAGATATTGAACTTTTATAGTGGATGAGCTGAACCCAAATCACGCCAACATGTGCACCTGGTGGATAAGTTTGATTTACAGCTGAGGTCTAATCTAGGAAAAGAGAAGTCACATCACTTCTGAAACAGTTTGCTCTCCAAATGTTTGTCCATTATGAGATCCATAACAACGCAAAACAGTGTTGAGTTCCACCTCTGTGCCCCTGCAGTTAAAATTGCACAACAGCAGGACTTGACTGTTAACATGACACATGGACAGACCCATTCATCAGCTGCCAGGGTATAGTAAAAACCAAAGGCAGAAAATGCTGACCTTTAAGCTTGCACTTTCCTGGAAATGTTGAGCGCCATCCCTTCTAACTTTTATTGGTGACATAAACTGCATATAATAATATACTCAGCCATCTGTTTCCTGTGGTAATTTGAGATATATCAAATAGTAAAAAAGTTTCAGAGGTAGCCGTAGCAAAGGACATATGTAGGCTATGGCAAAATATGTTATAACTGCAGTGTTATATGTACATGCAAACTCCGCACAGAAAGGACCTAGATGTCCCCACCCAGGGATCGAACCCAGAACCTTCTTGCTTTGAGACGACAGTGCTACTTACTAAGCCACTGTGCCGCCCTATTATTATTATTATTATTATTATTATTATTATTATTATTATTATTGTTATTATTATTATTATTACTATCATATTGTGCTGGTACCATAGCATAGGGCCAAATTTGGTGTCTCTAGATGTAGATTCTTATAAGAAGCCTCAAGAACTGTGTAGCTCCGCACACTAAGATTCTTAGCTAA
>JAYDZG010000043.1:14356987-14369768 GCA_034509265.1 Microcambeva bendego
ACCACAGGCGGAAGAATGATAAATGTGTAGAAGTGTAGAAATAAGCCATTTATTAAACGTTAATTACTAACGCGAAACTACCCAGGCTTCAAATATTATTAAATCGTTTCAGAGAAACTGAGTAAACGAACAATGTTTGGCCGGTTTATGTGGGTTTAACTTCATTCGAAACACCTGCTGTTAGCTAGCATAAAGTTCTATTCAAATGTTGGTCTTTAGCTAGTTGGCTATTAAAACGAGTCATGATGGAGAAGAAGGAGCATGTGCAGCTAAGGAACAACCCGCGCAGGTAAATCGTTGTTTTATTTACAGTTATTCACTAGTGTTTAAATATATTTGATAATAAAATTTGGGTTTGGTCGGTAATATATGGTCTAGCAAGCTAGATGCTAGCTAATCGGTGTCGTCCAGTTTGGCTATATACACAACGTTTAATATACTCAAACTGTGAGCCAGTGATGTCGTAAATAGAGTGTAAACTGGAATTTTGATTCTAAAGTGTTTAACTCGCCGCCATGTTCGCTTTTATACTTCCCATGTTTGTTACTGACCAGTCTATTTGATGTACATAAGTAAAATACGTTAGACCACCGTAATTACTCAGTTTACCTTGTAAACATTGAGAGTTTATCATTAATCTTTCAACATCGTGATGTACGAGGGGATGACATTTATATAAAAGGTTTTCCTATACCTAGTGATGGTATGATCTGTCAACTGTATTTTGTAAGTATTCTATTTATAATTCCAACGATTAAACACATACAGATAATAAATAATTTAATAAATACATGTAACATAAATATGTCTTTAAAAACAAACTGCACATTTTTATTCCTTTCGGCTGCTCCAATTAGGGTTCTCCACAGTGGATCGTGGCCTGCATTATCAATTAGGTTTTTGTGTTTTTTGCTGGATGTCCTTACTGACACAACCCTGCCTATTTATCCGGGCTTCGAACCAGAGCTAAAATGCACAGGTTTGTACATCATTGGTCAGGTGGGCGCCACCCTAGCCACAGAGTTTAGACCAGTGGAGTTCAGACTCTCTTCGCTGGTGGGCTAGCAGAAAATCCCATGGCTCCGCTTGGGCGTGTTTTATTGCTTGCACACAGTACAGTTAAAAGGGAACATATTCGATAAGCAAACACAAATACATCTAAAATAAAATGGCTACATGAAACTAAGGCATAAATAACAATAATGGACATGCCATTGCAGTGCTTATCCGTGGTTCAGAATTTGTGGAATTTTACTTGGAACCCAACCAAATAAATTTGCACATTCATGGAATTCCTTTTTTTAAAAAATTATTTACATTTTTTGTGGCAATATATATTTTTCCATGTGTTCTAAGGATAAATTATTAAGAACAATATGATGTACTCATTTTGTAACATAACATTTAACGTAAATGAAACAAGGTGAGTCTTGTATATACGAGTTAGGTTTTTAATAATGTGCGAAAAGATAAACTACAGTATACAGGTGTCAAAAGAAACTAACAGACTGGTGCTATTCACATTTCTAAACGTGATCTACAATGGATCACCATTTTCAAGTGTCCCCAGAAAGGGAACCTACTTTACATTGGTTTATGAATAAGAAGTGAGGATTGGGTAACACCTTCAGAATGCTGAGAAGGGGCAGACAGCTATCTCCCATAGATGTTACATCTAATTGGTCAGATTTCCTGTCAATTTGTTAATAGACCTGCCTTACAGTTCCCTTCATAATCTCCTCAGAAGGGGAACATAATCATGTACCACAGGAGCAAGCCTGGCCCATTCCAATGAGCAGTTTTGAAAGGTTGGTGCCGCTCTCGGACAAATGAAGTAATGAAGAAAATGAAAGAAGGTGCTTGAATTGGCAAAGGTGTAAAAAGTACTTAACTATTGTAGTCAAGTAAAAGTACCATTACTTTGAGTATGAGTAAAGTTACTAAATGTCTCAAGTAAAAAGTAACTCATTTAAAATGTAATGGAAACGTTACTTCATCACTTTTTTAACAGAAGGGGGAGTCAGGACAAATGTAAATAAATCTTACAGTAGCTGTTTTAATACAAATGATAGAACAACACAACCTTTAAAACATTTAGGGATGTGTAATGTGTAATTTAGAACATACCATCCCTTAAAACATCTTCATGCTATATAAGCCAGTGCTTACCAATCTAACCTAGCCAGATTGTGTGAGGCATTTTTAAAGGGTTTTCGGTTCACCAGCTTCCCAGACGTGGATATGATTAAAAACCAAGCGAATTACATTCATTTGTACAAAGGGAGTTTGGCATTCGGAGGGCATTCTGAACAGGCATTCTCAATGCATGGGTGATAAAATGATTCACAGTGGACTGGAACAAAAGTTAAGAGCAGAGCATCATATTTTATATCATCTAACACAGAGCTTTGAACATTAAATCCTGCATTTGTCGATAAGACATGCTTCAGATGTAAAAGTAATTCAGCAACGTCTGTAAAAACGTCTGTAAAAAAAAAGTCACGTCTGGCAGAAATGCTTATAGATTAAAGCATGGGTTGAAAGTAATGGAAATGGTAAAAATGTTTAATATGTAATTTGGCGCATGTCTTGATTTTACACATTTAAATAAAATACAAAAACAGAATTTATTTTTTGTAAATAACTACCTCCTGTTCTTACTTTTATTCAGCTAGACATGATTTAGATGCTATGGTTTTAGTCAATATTGACTTGTAAATGATTAACTAATAATCTGGTCAATGTAAAGTTCTTTATTTGAAACACAAGTCTATATATTATATTTTACATTCACAATTGGGAAATATATAAATAGAACATTGGACACTGATAATAGGGGTTACTGATGCTTCTTTGTTTGAATTTTTTGCACTATTATTTGTGGGAAAAGGTGTCAAATAATTTGGTCAAGCCTCTCTGAAACGATGCACTTTTTGAGAGAAGAGACTAAAGCAGGATTTATAGTGATGCCACAGGTCCAAAAAACTGTCCAAAAATGTATACATTGACTAATTAGAATCTAAAAAATCTTAAAAGGACAGTTTGAGGTTTAAATTCATTCACATGTTTACAAGAAAACTGCTATATTACATCTGCTGGAATTTTAAAAATCATTTTAAATATTAGATTTACAAATTTAAAAATCATTTAAATATATTTATAAAGATTTAGAAATTGTTTTAAATATATTTATAATGCGTCATCATGCATCATTTGAATATATTAATAATTATTTTTAAAAATAGATTTAAATATAGTTATGATGCATCACCATGCATTATGGATTGTACAGAGGTGCACTGGCATTTTTACGACACTGCCGGCAAGCAAGAGGTTTTTTTGTTTTGTTTTTTTGTTTTGTTTTTGGTGAAAAACTGTGCATAGAGTAGACACATAGCTGTACAAGTACAAAAAATATGAGTAATAGTTAAAAGTGGACTGTGTTGAGAATTCTGTGAGTTGTCAATCGTTCTTTTCATTATTTCTCATAATCCGTGGCTACATCCACTCTGTTTATCTGATGGGCCGAGGCTACTCACCTCCCTCTGACTGACTGCAGTACACACATTTTCAAATGGACTCGCACATACACGAAAATCTGGACCACGGCCAGTCGGGGCCCTTCACTATCTCTGATTGGTTTAGATCATGAAATGGGCCCAATGAGTGTCTGTTGTTGAACCACGGGTAGCGCTGTTCCACCAAAATAACTCAACCGGTTTGGTTGCCTTAGAACCTTGGTGATTTGTTTCCACCAGTTTTCAAGAACCAGGCGGCGTCATCAGCGGTGGGCGTTACACACCGACAGCAAGAGTAGGGATGTGATGTGATGGAGCGTGTACTTGATGTGCGAGCATTTGTGCTGTTACAGGTGTTTGTTTTATGCAAAAAAAAAAAAAGTTTTGTAATTAAAACAATTGTTCGTTGTTTAAGATGGTCACAATCCGCACGTACAATGCTTAAAGTCTGCAAAGCAGTGAGGGCTGATCCACAGTATAATACTGCAAATTCACTAACTACAGGAATGAAAGGGATAGGACATACGGTTGAAGTTGATGCAGCCAATGGAGATACTAGTTTTTAGAGATTGCATGGTATTTCTGTTCATTGGTCTTTTTGATATTTGCTTGTACCAACAGCTAGAGAATTAAAACTCGCAATCCACACATGTAAAAAGTGAAAAGCTCTAAAAAATTGACATGTGTTTTTCATCAGCCCAACAGTGGCAACTTCGCAATGGTTAGATTTGACCTGGCAACCGTCGGATTAGTGGTCCAGTACCCTAAACATTAGGCTATGATAATTTTCTTACATTTAACCATAATATTGAATGAATTGGTCATAATCCCTTTCACAGAACATTTGTTTTACAAATTTGGCATTAAGTTTTGTATTTATTCATTACTTTTTGTGTTTATTCACACCTTTCTTATAAAGAATGACGCCAAAGTTATGTGTCTTTTTCCTTCAGGCAGCTGAAAAAGCTTAGTGAGGACAGTTTAACTAAGCAGCCTGAAGAAGTGTTTGATATATTGGAAAAACTCGGAGAGGGGTGAGTCTCAATTAAACATGAATTTGTATTTGAGTAAACAATGGGTTATTGTTCCTGAAACATCTGGTGGACCACAGTGAAGTATCTACTTCTGCAATCTTGATGATAAAAGCGTTGTTAAAAGTTGGTCAAAAATTATACTACATGGCTTTTGATTCTTATTTCCTCATACTCATCAAACTAAAATCCTAAAGTTAGCCACTGATTTTATTCATGGTAGTGAATTAAATCATAAACTACCTTTTCATGTTTTGGATTGTTCAGTGGGTAGCGGGGATGCCTCACAGCAAGAAGGTCCTGGGTTTAATCACCCGGTGGATCAGTCTGGGTCCTGTCTGTGTGGAATTAGCATGTTCTCCCTGTGTCCACGTGGGTTTACTTCGGCTGCTGCAGTTTCCTCCCACAGTCCAAAGTGAGGTGAATTGGACAAACGAAATTGTCCATGACCGTGTTCTATAAAACCTGTGTAATGAGTAACCATTCCCTGTCATGAATAGGGAATAATGGGAATAATCACGGCAGTGGATTCATAATGATAACCTAGAAAACAATAGCTAATGTAATGTGCTTTTTTGCAGGTCTTATGGCAGTGTTTTTAAGGCACATTATAAAGAGACCGGGGAAATTGTGGCTATTAAGCAGGTTCCTGTGGAGTCAGACCTACAGGAGATCATTAAAGAGATCTCTATTATGCAGCAGTGTAACAGGTACATACAGATACACATTGTCCTGCAAACTTACCTAATTTTACTAAACATGTTTCCTACTTTTTAGCATTCACTTATACGAGTCATATGCTGAATTGAAAGCTAAATTTTTAATCTCTCACATACATTTAATCAGCACTTTAACTAGAAGTAAAAATCAAGGAAAACACATTCTGTTCAGCAGTGGTTCCCAACTCATGGACTGGTACTGGTCTGTGGGTCTCTAATTGTCATTTTTGTCATGGGAGCAGAAACTTATTGTCATTCGGTTTTGAATTGAATGAGATTATATCTTGCATTGATGATGTGTGTGTGTGTGTGTGTGTGTGTGTGTGTGTGTGTGTGTGTGTGTGTGTGTGTGTGTGTGTATATATGTGTAAATAAAAGAAAATAGAAGATCAATGCATTCAATGCAATCGATCAGTGCATAAAAATATACACAGAGAAGTACCAACCGGTCATGTTTGCCTTAGAAAGCCATTAAATTAACATTATTTAGAAATCCCAACACCATTGCTGAACCTGAACTACTACCACAACTTTTTACATTGCCCCAGTGGATCATAATGGTTACCATAGCTGAGTTGAGTTTTTAACCTGGATACCCTTCTTGAGGCAATCCTTCTTACCTAGGTTTGTGACCGGCACTGAGAGTGCATCGACACATGCACCTCCATTAGGCTTTGCTGTGTAGTAATTCCCTCCTCTCAGTCAGAGGCAGTCAAGTCTGTGTACACACCTAGCTGGGCTATATAGAGCAGTAGATTTGAATCGTGTTGGTAGGGGTTCATGAAACTTAGAAATATTTATCTATTTTTATTTCATAAATTGTTTGTCTAGCAGTTCTACAAATATTTTAAGATACAATAATATTGTCTCAACACCCCACTAAAACACATTATTACACATTTGCTAGACTTTCTCAATAAACAGAGGGGTGGGGCGGCTCTTTTCTTTTAGTCCACATGTAGTGAGGTACTACGGCAGTTACTTCAAGAACAGTGATCTGTGGATTGTAATGGAATACTGTGGAGCTGGCTCTGTGTCCGACATTATCAGGCTACGCAACAAAACAGTAAGTGAAATCAAAGTCGTAGTAATAGTAGTTTGATAATAGTTCAAAGTTAAATCTTGTAGGATGTCTTTGTTAAAAAACAACAATCATTCATTACTGCTCATTAAAAGGACATATGTGTAATTTAGGAGATTTATAATCTATATGGATGTTTGTTTTGCAGTTAAAAGAAGACGAAATAGCGGCCATACTGCAGTCCACTCTTAAGGGCCTGGAATACTTGCACTTTATGAGAAAGATTCACAGGGATATCAAAGCAGGAAACATCCTTCTAAACTCAGAGGGACAGGCCAAGCTTGCAGATTTTGGTGTTGCAGGACAGCTGACTGTGAGTTTAGTTCACATTAAACCAGAGGGGCATGGCGTATAAAAGATGCTGTATTGGACATACACATTTAATACACTCTTATCTTGTAAGGATGAGGCTACCCCTTTCTGTGATATCTTCCAAATATCATATCTCTAAAACATAGTGGCAGAATTAAATACTAATCAAGCCAATACATTTCTTGGGAAAAACTAAATGAACGCATATGGCACAACGTACTTAATCAATGCTTGTGCAGTAGTACTCCAGTTTTTATTTCTCTGGCACAAGGCGAGTCCTATACAGATCCGCCATTTTGCTTGGAGAGCCACACTCTCTCTGTGTTATTCCTCCGCTCTTTGTAGATTCCATCAGTCAGCCAGCAGGGGTTGTAATTCGCTCAGTTATGAGAAGTCCCTATTTGGATTCCACCCTGAACAGTAGCCAGTTGTTGTTCATGTGGGCATTCAGCCCAGCCAGGTGGCAGAGCTGAGTTTCAGCAGATTAAAATGATAGCTCTGGTGTGCTAGTGTGAACAAAATTATCAGTTGCTAAAACATCAGTTGTTGACGGTTATCGGATTACTGCTTCACATGCACCTGGAAAAAAAGTTCACGTCATTTATTTGAATATAGGTGCAGAGGCACCTATGCTAGCCTGCTGATTTGTTACAAAAATGAAATGGAAATTGTGTGGATATAAAGATGTAGTTACAAAGGAAATGCCATCTATCAAAAACAAACAATGATCCCAAATGTCCACTCTGGTCTTGTTAGCATCAAGATATGAGGCTGCTAGTTGGCAACAGTGATTGGACTGCTTTCAATCTGTCAGAATACCTGGAGGATTTTTACTTCTCACCATGCCCTGCCAAAAGCAAATCAAGCACATTCATGTACCAAAGTCAGTCAGTTATAGGGACACTATACTTTGTTTACATGATCATTAATTTGTATTGTACCTAGTGTACTTAAGTTGAAACATTTTGTATGGTTTAAATGATTGAGTGTGTTGATTTTTTTTTTTTTTGTTAGGATACAATGGCAAAGCGTAACACAGTGATCGGAACACCTTTTTGGATGGCCCCAGAAGTCATTCAGGAGATTGGTTATAACTGTGTAGCAGACATCTGGTCTCTGGGCATTACAGCTATAGAGATGGCTGAAGGGAAACCACCATATGCAGATATACACCCTATGAGGGTAATATACAACACTCTACTACATTAAAATGTTATTATTCACTTGATTATGTTTTTGTGTGCTTGTGACTTCCAAGACTGTAACACTCTATAATCGTCGTTTTTGTAATATACAGACAACATAATTATCGAGATTCTTCTTGGCTACTCCAGTGCCATTAGTATGTCAACAAGGGTATATTTTTCTGAATTTTCTCAGGAGCTCCGGTTTTCTCCCACGGTCAAATGAATTGGAAGTGAGATAAATTGAAGAATCATTGGGTGTGTTAAAAAAAAAGTAGAGAGCTGCATCACTCCCTTGCTGTCTACCTAGGTAGCTGTCTAACTAGTGAGCGTACTATTAATTCCATCGCCTTGTAAGTCCAGTTATTCAAACATTCTATCTAGACGGCGTTTTACTAGCATTAGCATCGTGCCCATTCAAAACAGTGAGACGAGTTGAGACGAGCATTAGCGTCTGATGACCTTTACACCTTTAAGCAAGTTAAACATCAAAAATAATTTATTAAAATGTAGGGCTGAAACGATTACACGAGTAAATCGATTAAAAAAAAAACCCATTTAGTCCATACAACTATATAATGTCACATACCGAAACAGTATTTATTGAACTTTGACGACCACTTTTGCTATGTTCACTGCACACTCTCCCATCCCCCTACTGTTCAGTAAGAAAGTGCGATTTAGGACGGAACCGTGATCCCGCAGCGCCGACCGCAAAATGAAAACAGGCTTTCTTTACTTTTCTCTTTCGTGTCTCCTCAGTTCGCCCCTGATCATTATCGCTCTAAGATGATTTAAAACTGAAAAAATGCAAACTCATTGTGTGACAGACTTTTCTTCATGATGACCACCACACTTGCTTTTCAGAAGAAACGCTTATGTACACACATACCTCATCTGACAGAAACAATCCTGACAAAACTTTTTTGCCTTCTACAAAACATTAAAGCTTTATGCCATGCATGAACTTTAGCTGACACTTTTAGTTCTGAAAGTTGCACAAACTAAAGGCGATGTAAAGGTGACATTTCCTATTATTGCCAGTTTTAGGTCACCTGTATACATTTAAAAGGAATTTGAATTGGACTTATTTAATGTATTTTTTTTGCCATTTATAAGTTCTCTATAAATGTAAAAAAATAATAAGTTTTATAAAGTAACAACTTTTGAACAGCCTCCTTCGTGGTAGCATGCTCTAGATTATGTTAAATGCTGCTGAGGTTTCCACACCCATTGTCCATGACAGTTCGACATTAAACACTTGAACTGATGAATCTTGTGTGAACGGTAATTACCTGTCATGGCATGAGTTTGAAACAAGAGTTTAACAACCAAGTAAATAAATAATAAATGTGCCTCCTGGGACCACTAATGTGGTACACGCATCTCTTGCTGTTTTGTGATGCCGCAACCCAGTTTTCACTCCATAACCATTTGGTTCTGTTCAAAATCATTTTATGCTTCTTATATCTGCTGGTAACGTTAACCAGCTCAGAATGTGTTATTTTCCTGATAAGCATGATTGCTAAAACATTAATTTTGAGGCTGGTCATAAGGTTTGGTTTATATGAATGCATATATGTTCTATTTATCGTTATAAAATATGCTGATTTTTATATTTCTTATTAAACCAGGCAATATTTATGATTCCAACAAACCCCCCTCCCACTTTTCGGAACTGTGATCAGTGGTCAGAACCTTTTCAGGATTTTGTGTCTCAGTGCCTTGTGAAAAATCCCGAGAATCGAGCAACAGCTACACAGCTACTGCAGGTATGTTGTTTTGCTTCTCTCACTTTGTCGTACTCCAATCATATAGACATACGCTTTATGTCCAGAAATCTCTGGGTGGCAATCTTTTTTTTTTTTTTTTAGTTCACCAACCTGACTTGAGTTAATTCAAATATTGTGGAATTTCTTAGCAGCAAGTGGTGTTTTCTTGTAGCAATAGGAAGCAAGAAAGCTCCTTATGTTTGCGTTTTTTCCTGATTCTATTGTTCAACTGTCAGGACAAAATGTTCACTTGCAGCCCAATATATCACACTGACAAACAGGTGCTGTGATATTCGCCTCTCCTTGTCTGTGTATTGACATTACTTTAACAAAATCTTTGTGTGACATTATCATATTAGAATGTCTTTGTTTTTTTCATTTATTTAGCACCCGTTTATAAAAAATGCAAAGCCCACTGTCTTAAAAGCACTGATAACAGAAGCTATGGATCTGAAACTACAGAAACTGGAAGCTCAGCAGAAGGAGCAAGATGCAGAGGATGACGATAACTCGGTATGTCAGCCTGCATTTCATCAGCCTGCTACAATAAAAAAAACTTGCTGGCCAAGTTTCTAGGGTTTTTTTCAATCACTCACCGTAATTGGCTGGGCGCATCACCAATAAGGGACCAGTTGTAGCCTTGAACTGAACTTCCCTAATTCTGTTTAAAATTAAGCAACTATTGTGTAAAAATCCCAGTAAATTAGCTGTTCCACTGTAATGTGAACCACTTCTAGCACCACAAACATTCCATGGTCAGTGAAATCAGATTTTTTTTTTTTACTTTCTGATATTGTCTACATAGTGAAATATTTAAATACACACATGGATGCGACTTAAACATATCACTGACTATTCTAGTGCATACATACTAACAATTTGCATGTGATACATGGTAGATAGCAGAAATATGGGAAGTGTGTTGGGCTGAGTTTTAATCGATTAATATATATTTAAAAAAATCAAGAGTTTTGGGTTTGTGTGCATGCTCTATTAAAATAATTTATCCAAAATGATGACCAGAAGAGAATATTATTAAAAGTATTTCATCAGGTAGCTTTGATTATGCAGTCAAATATAAAAGGTTCAATACCTTTAAAGCTAAATAAATATAGTGTGATGTTTTTGAAACAGAATGAAAGAGGAGGAAAACCTAGTCAAGAAGTCCCAAATAAAATAATTTTTCAGTTAAAAAACCTTTTCAGAACAGAAATAACTTCAGTTAAACAATCCCGGTTTCTCTCTTTGTGTTTAGTGTTGGGGGAAGCTGTAAAAACAGGCATTGAAGGGTTCCTAAAAGCTGGAAAAAGTTGTTCAGTTGTAGTTGATGTTGTGTAGACAGTTGGGTATGATTAGGAAAAAACACCCTGGGGTGGGAGGGGAGCTTGCTGCATTTTCTTCCACCACTGGAGTGAGCTCTAATCCTATGCAGTACATTGTTTGGCAAGGTGCACTAGTACCTCATTAATCACTTTGTTGTATACTTCCTGGCTATCCTCTTCTGCATTGATGTTGTGCTACTCTGAGTCAAGCAATGTGTCCAGAACAGATTATTAAAATGTCTGGCTGTGCACTGGCTGAGTCATTCTGCTCAACACATTGCTCTTGAGTCTTTACCCTATTACATTTTTGGCTTGAAGCACAAGAGTTTGAACCTTAACAAAATGCTGTGTGGATTTCTGGAGACCACTTCACCACTGACATTAGCTTCTTCGCTCAGAAAGACCGAGGCATGCTCAAAAGGCTTAAGAACTTGCTCGAGTTCCTTTCTTTCAAGTTTCCATTTCTCACTGTGTGACGTCTGGGTCCAAAAGAGTTGCAGTCAGTGGCCTCCTCTGTAAGGGGAACCTTACTTAATAAAAAAGGAATCGGTCTTACTCATTCTGTATACTGTTAAATATCTTACTTAATGAATCTTAATTCATGACCAGCACTCCACAGGTGTGACTTGAACCTTAAGATGTTTTCAGTTAGTGGAAACATTAACATAAGCTTTTACTCTGTTTTAAATCAAATCCATTGTTTTCACTGTGCACTGTGTTTATACAGGATGAAGATGAAGTGGATCAGGGTACAATGGTGAGGGCCAACGAATCTGATCAGGGTACAATACGAGCAGCGGGGTCAATGGACAGCTCAATGGGGACCATGATTGAACATAACGACAGTACCATGGTGTCTCAGCTTGGCACTATGGTCATTAACTCTGATGATGATGAGGAGGAGGAGGATTCTGGCACCATGAAACGTGAGTGGATGCGGTTGTTTCTTATCCTAATTGAATAGTTATACCAGTTCTATGCTGGTGTGTTGGTTATTATTAAAGTTTTTAAATAATGTTTGCATTAAATCCTGTTTTTGTACAGAGGTCTGTTTTGCATATAATTCTTTATCAGCAATTCTCAGTTCTCTGCCTCAATCTCCAGATATGCCTGCCAATCAAATTTAAGCATGGTATTAGGTTAATCAATTGTTAGGAAACCTTTTATTTTTTTATTTATTTTTTGCACTGTCTATAAACATTGCACTAATAAAAGAGCACAAAAGCATTCTAGGTTGGTTTATTATTTGAACTATCAGCAGTTGTCGGCTTGCTTATTGGCTCAAGATGGTCAGAAAGAAACAATTTTCTTTAGATGTGTCTGTCTATTGTTGTGTTTAAAAAGGAAGGCTACTCAATGCAAGATATTGCAAAGGAACTGAAAATATATTATGATGCTGCTAACTGCTCCCTTCAAGAGCACAAACTGGCTCTAACGTTTGAGACAAAGACACCTAATACAGCAAAAGTATTCACCCCCTTGGCTTTGTATGGCGTCACATCCATGTCAAAACTCAGGGGTGCAAATCTTGACATTTCTCACTCGTGAGATCTTTTTTTTTACACTCGTGAGAGCTTTTTTACGCTCACTTTATATTCCATTTCCATTACATCTCTCACCACATCGGGATCTAAACCAAAATAAATACTCTCATACTGATGCATAACTTTATTAAGAGGAAAGGAAGACAATGTTGCTGACATCAGTATCGATAAATATAACGAGAACACATTTAGAACTCCTGCAGTGGACCGGCGCCCCATCCAGGATGTTACCTTGTGCCTTGCGCCCGTTGAAGAGCTGGGATAGGATCTAGCACCCCTACCCGACCCTAATTAGGAT
>JAYDZG010000043.1:14389243-14416533 GCA_034509265.1 Microcambeva bendego
GCAATTCAGTGTCTCAAATCAACCTGGTAGCATGTGTTTGGACTGTGGGAGGAAACAGGAGTACCCGGAGGAAAGCCATGTGGACACGGGGAGAACATGCAAACTCCGCACAGAAAGGACCTAGATCCCCCCCACTCAGGGATCGAACCCAGGACTTTCTTGCTGTGAGGGGACAGTGCTTGTCAGTTATAATCATCAAAACTAAAAGAAATAAACATTTGAAATATATCAGTCTGTGTGCAATGTGTTCATGAATTTTGGTGGTTATGGAGAAAAGAAATATTGTGTTTTGGAAGGGCCAAAAATAAACGGGAGAAAAATGGGATTGAAGTAAAAAGAGAAGCAAACTAGTGCAGCTCAATAATGTAAAGTAAATAAGTATACATACATGTAAGTAGATTACAAATTCCAGATTTTAAACTTCCCAGAAGATTACCCAGAAGACAACTAATAAGCATTTGAAACCGAACAATCCAGGAATAGACAGTTCATATTCTTAGGCTTAAAAAACTATTGCACCAAACATGCTTGATAACTACAGGACATATTTAGGACATATCTGGGGCCTTTACCAAGGACCTTCTAGCAACTAGCACTGCAGCCTCTACTAACCGCTGAGCTACTACAACAGGACACATTGTAATTATAAAAAATCTTAATTATTGAAATTCATTAGGCAAATGTTTGTTTGATCTTAAAATGGAGATTAAATAAAGCATCTTTGAAGCAAGTAGTTTTACTTTTTCTTTATTGTTGTTTATATCTATTCACTATGTGTACAGAGATTTCCTTTAATGTCAAGGGTACAATGTTGAGGGAACTGTTAATAAGTAAGCACGCCCTTTCGTACAGTTAAAACAGGGATGTTGAGGGGGTGTTTCTTACACTAAACACTGCAGGGATTTTATTCCCTTTAGCCCAGAAAAGATCAAATGCTGTTATGGGACAATTAAGTCTTGTTTGTTCAACTCTACTTAATCCCATAGGTGTTTATTATGATAAGGTTAGTTCTCAATGCAGTTCCCTCAATTTATCTCTAAAACCTACAATGAATGCACTCAAACTTTTACAGGTGAACTAATGTGACCTTCTGTAAACATTGTCCTACTGTTCAATGTTTTAGTATTTTTGCACAACTTGCTGTTCTCTAACAAGGAGCTTAATGGAAAAAATCACAACAGGTGTTTGATCCATGAATCCACAAATAAATTTCCAGGTTTTATAAAAAATGGCAAAATGGTTTAAACAGTACTCTTCATCATGCTGTTCACATTTTGACATCATGAGACTAAGATGACCAATTGATCAACAGTACCTTGCTATTGTAAGCCTTCAAACAGGATGCTCTCAGACAGAAGTGGTCATTGAGCTTAGATCGTCACAGTGTGTCATAAGCAGGCTGCATACAGAGAGACTGGAAGAGTCACAGAAAGGCATAGAAGTGGACATACTTTTTGGCCACCCTGATGACTGCTTCATTGTAAACAGTGCCCTGTGGGACCGGATGATGAATGTTACATAAATCCAGGCACATTTAAGGAATGTTAGAAGCACCCAAGTGTAACATCAGACAATTTTACGACATGCAAGGGTACCTGTTCACACCACCATGCACAGGTGTCATGGTCTTGCATGGGTCAATCAGCAAATGTTGGCCTCTGGCTATGTTGGAGATGTCAAGAAGAGTGCTATGAATAAACTCATTAATCCAGTCATTATGACTCTGCATGAACAACACAGACCTAATTTTATCTCCATGGATGACAATGCTCCAGCTTCCAGGTCACAGGCTGCTGGAGACTGGGGTACCTCAGATGGAGTGGCCTGCACTTTCTTCTGACCTGAATCCCACAGAAAACCTATGGGATCAGCTGAGTCCCCATGTAGAGGCTCTGTACCCCAGAACCTCAATGACCTGGGGGCTGCCCTTCAATAAGAGTGGGATGCCATTCCTCAGAAGACCATAAGTTGACTTGTGAACTGTATGAGACTTTTGTCATGTTCCCTTGAACCTCAATTACAGTTATTTAGACATGGACATTTTTGTTAGGGTTATACCCACAACTGTTGTTGGCTTTTATTTCAGTAAATTGTTTGAGATGAAGAAATCACCATTGAATGCTTATACTTAAATGCCCTACTTTCATGATGTAATATCACTGTAGGTTGAGCTTTTTTATGTTTTCCATCGAATACCAAAGATCCTTAACTTTTTGTTAAAGTTGTGTGTTTAATTTTTCTGTTGATTATTAAGGAAATTTACAAGGTGATTCACTTCTAAATAGTTGCTCAAAATAGGCTCCACAGTGCTAGTGGCATCACTTTCCTCTCTCAGTCATTTTTTTCTGCTGTTTTTCCTTCTTAGATAGTTTAACAGTTCATAAGTGTTCCAGCAGATTAAATGTGGGAAATAAAATTTGGACTGTTGAGGACAGTCAAACACAATTCATTGCATGTCTGTTAAAAATGCATTGATGTTCAGTTCAGTTCAGTTCATTTTCTTTAACCCTTTATCCTAATTAGGGTCGGGGAGTGGTGCTGGAGCCTATCCCAGCTCTTCAACGGGCGCAAGGCACACAATAACACCCTGGATGGGGCGCCATTTAGAAACCGGAGTACCCGGAGGAAACCCACACGGACACGGGGAAAACATGCAAACTCCACACAGAAAGGACCTAGATTGCCCCACCCGGGGATCGATCCCAGGACCTTCTCGCTATAAGGCGACAGTGCTACCCACTAAGCCACCGTGCCACCTGCTGTTCATCAGATCATTAACAATTTTAGACCATAGCTTTAAAAAAGGAAAAACCCCTCAAAAACAGAAATCAAAGTAGCTTTACCATTCTTGATCACCTTTGATCCTATGTTTTGTGCTCCAAAGTCCAAACTGGCCATTTTGTGGCGTTGAAGGAGACCTTTGAATACCTTTTTTGTTTCTGAAGCTCTTTCCTCACAGATCCTGTCTGATTATGTAATGGCATTAATTTGGGTTGATGATTGTCCCATGTCTTGACGGACAGCCAATCGGATCCTGTTGCTCAACGCCAGTGATCTGTGTAAAGAAATATAACCAAGAAGCTTCAAAGACGCTAAAACAAAAAAAAAAAAATAGCACGTATTTTAAAAAGCATTTAGGAAGGATTTTAATGGGGGAAGGATGATTTCGGCTGGTGCCATAATAACACCCCATCACCAAATCATACCCCCCTCCCCCCATAACTCCTCACCCCAGCCCTGAATTTAGAGACATATACTTCATATAGTATAAGCCACTACATATATTTCTTGGAGTCTTTTTTTAGATCTTGATGTGGTGTGGATCAAGGAAAATAAAATATCAAGCGTTATATACATGCATCTCTTTATAAAAATGATAAACTGTACAGTTTGATAAGTGTTAACTGGAATGAATAGATGTTAGTCAGGCAATCAAAATTTTAAAAAGGGTAGAGTAAAAAACCTCAACATTATTTTACTATTTAATCAAATTAAATGAAAACAATTGTGAACAAATAGGTAATCGTTATACTTAATTATATGTAAAATCCTATTGTTATTTATTTTCGAGTTTGAATTATGAAATTGGCAACAGAATGTTTCATACATACAGTATATGTTTCTGTGGAGTAATGTTTTTTTTTGTTTTATCACATAATGAGAGATAAGAGTTTGATTTTTTTTCTTCACAAAATAACTAAATCTGATAAAAAAAATCATTCAGTGGGCTTTCTGTATTATCATACAGATCATATAGCCCCTAGCCCCAAACACCCCATTAAACACCCACACATGCACCATAGAGAACAAAGCACCAAATATCCTTTCCAACCTTGACAGGTGCAAGGAAGACTCAAACTTGCATCTCACGTGGTAATCTGCTCAGCATCCCTTAAAGCATTTCAGTGTGTGGATATTTTTGGCATATGTGTAAAATAATCATTGGCACGGACATAAAATATTATAAGACTGTAAGAAAAATATTCTTGTCAGCTTATCTCGCCCTGCAGTTTTCAAGATATTGACCCTGTTACACCTCCAAAACCTATGGCCTGTTGGTGCAATGTGTGCTTGTATACAGCTATTGTAAACAGCCTGCCCATTCGCCCGCCACATCTGTCTTTACACCAATGTTTGTCCCATTGACTTCCATTAATGTTTAAATATTTTTAGATATTGACGATGTTCCATTTCTTAATCATCCAGCGTCTTGATAGTTTTTAGATAGGCACACGTGGTGACCCGCTGTGCCCGTTTTTTTATTTATTTATTATTATTTTTTATCGATAGCTAGTACACAGATTCAGTAACCTTTCTGAGAAAAAAATAACTAAATATGATCAAAAAAATCATTCAGTGGGCTTTCTGTATTATCATACAGATCATATAGCCCCTAGCCCCAAACACCCCATTAAACACCCACACATGCACCATAGAGAACAAAGCACCAAATATCCTTTCCAACCTTGACAGGTGCAAGGAAGACTCAAACTTGCATCTCACGTGGTAATCTGCTCAGCATCCCTTAAAGCATTTCAGTGTGTGGATATTTTTGGCATATGTGTAAAATAATCATTGGCACGGACATAAAATATTATAAGACTGTAAGAAAAATATTCTTGTCAGCTTATCTCGCCCTGCAGTTTTCAAGATATTGACCCTGTTACACCTCCAAAACCTATGGCCTGTTGGTGCAATGTGTGCTTGTATACAGCTATTGTAAACAGCCTGCCCATTCGCCCGCCACATCTGTCTTTACACCAATGTTTGTCCCATTGACTTCCATTAATGTTTAAATATTTTTAGATATTGACGATGTTCCATTTCTTAATCATCCAGCGTCTTGATAGTTTTTAGATAGGCACACGTGGTGACCCGCTGTGCCCGTTTTTTTATTTATTTATTATTATTTTTTATCGATAGCTAGTACACAGATTCAGTAACCTTTCTGAGAAAAAAGTTTTAACACAGCTTATGGGTACACTGCCCACTGGCCATGCCTGATTTTCAGCCACATTCACTTCTATTCATTTTTTGAAAGATAAATCGTCTAACCCATTTGTGACACCCCAACTTGGACACAGGATTTGGGTACACACCAGCTAACAAACTGCATTGCAATAACAATTGCATCTTCTTGGGGAAATTCCCATCTTTAGTTAACATTGATATATTGTTGCATTATAGCTATTTCATATTTATTTATTTATATTTTAGACTTTAGGCAGGCTAAATAATGAACAAACTAAAGAAACATTAGAGGCTTTATACAAACAATTATGAAAAATGTACATATTTTAAAATAACTGCTTTTATACAAATGTTAGCAACAGATGCAGCTGAAATACAAAGCATTAGGGGTGTCCACCTAATTACTGAAATTTTAGGCAGATTGACAATAAATGACTGGCTAAACATGGTTAAATATGTAATTGGTTAAATAATTTGTACATACTTACATTCCATACTTGCTATTAAAACTGAATTCAAGATGAACATTCTCATATAGGCCAACATTTTTATCTTAGTTGCTTGTGACTTAAATTAAATTGACATTGGAAAATAGTTTTCTGAGGTTAAAATAGTGTACAGAGCTAAATACAGGCAGAAATACATTATTTAACAATGGCATTGTTGTCATTCAATTACAAAACAAAGTTTTGTGCAAGTGTTTGGCAAAAGCCTTATCTCGCACACCATAAATAAGTGGGCTGAGCAGCCGTGGTATGATGTTTGTTAACAGATAAGCATAAAAGCTGACAATCCTTTGTTGATCAGGAAAAATGCGAGCAAAAAATAAGTCAATCACGGGGGTGGTATAGGACAGCATACAAAGCAATTGCTGCACCCCATGCAACAAGATTGTGCTCTGAGCTTTCTTAGCTGAAACCTTGTCAGAAGACATCTTTTTGGCTGTAAACAGCACCATGCAATATGTATAGACAAGAATTATCCACACAAAAGATGTGTAAATTACATTAGTAGCCATGTTCCTCTGATCATGGTAAACTGTGTTGTATAATGTTGCTGAAGAGCAGATTTTAACAGTTTGAATATAAATAAATAAAGGAAAAAGTATGGCAGAAATAACCAGGTCTATCAGTGGAGGAATAATTCCAGCAACCCATATCAAAAGTATAAGGATATAGGTTCTGCGCACTGTACAAATATGAGGATGATGCAGAGGTTTACAGATGGCAATGTACCGCTCGAGTGCCATAGCAGCCAAATTTAGTGGAGTGTTCTTCTGAGTAGTTGAGGCTATAATTAATATTGGGCAGCAAAACGATAAAATTACATTTCGCCATGCATATGCCATTACAAAGAGAGCGACTGAAATCAAAACCATAATCATGTCATTAATAACCAAGTGGATGTATAACATATACCTTGGATTGTTTATGAAAACTGAACTTTTGAAAAATGTTAAAACAAACACTGCATTTATACAAATGATTGTGGAGCCAAGAAAAACAATTATAAAATTTGATGTGAAGACCTCCTGAAAGCTTATATTTACTGATGAGTTCATAGCTCAAAAACGCTTAAGTAACTATAAAATCTTAAGAAATTGTTAATACTTCACCTAAAAGGTTCTTTACCTAAGTAGGCAGAAAAAAGAAGTTTATTGGTTTGTTAGTAATGCCTTTAAAATAAAGGAAAACTCTTGTTATAGATAAAGTGGCTGGTGTTGGAGCTATATAAGGTTGTATGTTGTGGGAGTTAGTAAGGGGTGGGGATAGGCAGGGGACTAAAATGCAAATTATAAGTCATTATGAATAAACAGTTCCTTGAAATGTATTTACTCCAATTGACTATACTTAAGGGAAAAAATATATACCACCTATAAAAATCATATAAGCCTATGAGCAAACTGTAAAATCTTACAAAATCAATCCTACCATGATTGAACTAGCATCACTAATAATAACAATAATTTTATCAATAATATGAAGAATGAGATGTAACCATATAGTGTGATATTGATTTTTCAACAAATATTTTGTGCAGTGAAGTTTTCACCTGTGCCATTGGCTTAATTTGAACTTTTATAAGTTAAACATGAAGTGTAACCAACTCATTTTATGAGTATTCAATAAGAATAACGCAAATGTTTTTTTTATATGCTAATTATATTTATATTTCCGTTTTATGGATAATTAATGCCAAAACAAGATTTTGTCCCAGTATACAATAGTATCAAGGGTATAGTTAATGAGCTTAAATGCACTTTGCTCATTTCTGCTGGGAATCCCTTTCCAGCACTGAAATATCTCTATAGGGATTCAGTTACCTTTAACCACCAGAAGTTCAAACCGTTTTATAAGACAATTACACATTGTTTATTACAGTAGTTGATCCCCAATGTATTTATTGGAAGGTCAGGTCTCTTGTGCATTTCTGTCAAATGTTAGCTCTGATGCAATACAGATTGGGTGCTAGGCTAGAGTGATAATTTTGTATTTATCAATAGCATTATTTACGTCTTTCTTAAACCCATTACTTGTTAGATTATCAGAAAATGGCATTTTCAGACCCCATTTTCACACTTTATTTTTTTTTTATGTAGAAGTTTACTAGGAATCCATATCAAGCTGCCAGATAATAAGCCTGGTCCTGATCTGGTTTTAAAAGTTTTCTTGACTTTCCAGTTATTTTTTTATTCTTGATCTCTCCTAACCCTTTAATTGTCTTTATAGCAACTTGAATACCACATATTGAGTATCCAGTTTGCAGATTTCCATGAGGAATATGATTTTATGTCAAAATCTTGGTGATCTTTGGCATTTTAAAAGGATTGATGTGTACAAAAGTTGGTATGTCTTTCACATGTCTTTCACAATCCTGATATAATAGGCATTCATTTCAACATAAAACTAGTAAGTAATAGCAATTAAATTAATTATGGTTTGTTCGATTTACAACCCAAGATTTTAAAAGGTTAGGAATGCTAATTAAATTAAATGGTTTATTATTATTATTATTATTATTATTATTATTATTATTATTATTATTATCCACCCATTTCTGTATTTCAGGCCTGCAACGCATTCCAAATGAAGATGGGAATTTAGGGCTTGTAATGATGTCAACATGTGATTGTGATCATGATTGAGTACAAAAAGTCTGGTAATGAGTCTTTGATGAGCAAAGGGCAGAGGATCTCCAGTTGTGTTAGGATCCCACTACAATTATTGAGGCGCCTGCCCGTTCGGGCTGCTTTGAGAGAGTGGCACAATTGGGGTGACGCTCTATGAGTGCTCTGACATTCTTCACGGCTGGTCAAGGGAACCATAAGTGTTCACTCTTTTGTTTTAATTTTTTAATCCTGCTTTGTGTTCCCTCTCTGTTCTATTGATGTGGTTTGTTAGTTTGTATTTCTTTTGGCGTTTTGCTTTACATGTATATTCTTTTAAATACATATTAATTTGAATTAATTTCATATGCATGTTGTGTCCGCCCTTTTTAATTAAAATATCTTTTAATAACAATGAACATCATATAAGGATTTTAAAGTATTTCTTTCTCTACTGTGGATTACATCAATAAATGGAATCATTAAAAGAAAAAAGGACCATCCTGTTTGTTATTAGCAACAAGTCCAAAAGCGAGGGTCTGTCATGGTATGGTGCTGTGTCAGGTCATTGAAAAAAGTCATTTACATTTTTGTGGTGGCAGCATTAATGCATACAAGTCCATTGAAATCTTAAATCAACATTATTTGCATGGCCTTGTCTTGGTTGGGAGAGGCCATACTACACATGGAACACGGGTCGATCATCATTCAAGTTCTTAAGTCAAGAGGGTCAAGAATCTGTCAATCATAACAACAGAAGCACTGTGTATTTGATGCTGGAGGTTTTTTGTTCTATAAAAAATGGAAAATAGAATTTGAGGACATTTGGTAAAATGTCAAGAGTATTACATAAAGGTAGCGATCTACTAGGTCCACCATGTGAATATCTTGTAGAGGAAAAATTAGTGGATTTCCTGAGAAATTTACATTCAAATGTATTTTTTAATACCAGGGGGATTCAGTTCTGTTCAATGGCCACCTCTTCTGAAGTGACACGTTTTCTGTTTGCACACAAACAAGCAGCAGCTTCTCTCATTCTCTTATTTCTGTTTACATATGCATGCCACTGAATGCTCTATCCTCCTATAGATCATCACCAAGGAACATGACATCTTTCTCTGAAAATGTCAGAGAAGATCCAAAATATTTTAACATGCTAGACTTTTTATTGTGGTGTCATGAGATCACTGATGTTTTTTTTCACACCGTTCCTTGTTATGATGCTGGAAATTTATCTGATCCATGCATAAGACATGTTTCACTTAGTATCCTGTGGTGGATTGCCTGTCTGCACTTGAGACCTTGCTCTTATTGAAAGTGCATGGTGGAGCATAATGAGAAAAATGAGTCCATAGACTCATAGAATGTACAAAAAAGTTGTCAATAGTTAGTTTTATTTAAAATATATATACAATGGAAGTAAGTGCACAATGCCTCACAAATATTCAATTTCTGGGGAAACATTTACATCAACATAAACATCAAAATTCCTCAAAATCAAAATTGCAGTTGTACTCACTGTACCAGGCTTAAGAGAACTGCTAAATTTCACAATTTTTGAAATAGCTAATCATTTTTCCACAAAAAAATACGTTGTTATAATAGTTTTTTGAAACAATTTCCATTATACTCATACATATATCATTTGTATAAGATATGATATTTCACAAGGTTAATTTACACCAAAAAGTAAATAAAAAATATACTTTTGGTGGGAAAGATGTGATGTAAATGAATTTATTTACTTTTAAACATTGACGTTTACCAACTTAATGTAATAATGTGAACAGTGTGAAAATAACATTCTTACCCAAAGTACTATGCTGACAACTGAGAATATAAATAGTACTATAGTTATTACAAAATATATGCAGTGAATGCATGAAACCTCTCAGATTCATTTTGGTTTCTGTGGATATTTGTCAGCCGGTTTAACCCTGTTTACCCTAGAGAGAAGGTACCTTATCCAGTGTTTCCGGAATTTCTCATCTCTAAACCCATAGATCATAGGACTTAGAAATCGAGGAATGATGTATACCAGTAGAAAATTGACATAGCGTATCTCTAAACCATACTGTGGAAATAGCTGGATAAGTGGTGCCTGCATGGATGGCACCACAAAAGCCAGCATACAGAGCAACAGCTGCACACCATGAAGCAGCACTGTGTTCCGGGCCTTCTTCACTGACAACAGGTCAGTTGAAGCTGCTGCTTGTGCTGTCAGCATTATCTTACAGTATGTATAAAGCAAGGCCAGAAAGACGAAGGAAAAATACACACTGTCAAAAGCACAGTTTTTGTAGTAGATGGAGCGGTCACGGAATAGCTGTGTATGGTCACAAAATATCAAGCTATAAAAAAAGGAAGCAGGCTCTTTGTTTAGAGTTACAAACAGGTCCGTAAGGGGGGGAGCAGCACTAAGAGCCAGGATGATGCCTATCAGCCAGAGGGTGCGTTGCACTGTGCACATATGACCATAGTGAAGGGGGAAGCAGATAGAGATATAGCGCTCAATTGCCATCCCAGCAAGAATGAGAGGAGTAGAGCGAGTCGTCAACACAGCTGTCATAATAAGAGGACAGCAGGCAGATGCCAGAATCCTGGCAAATACATAGCTCACCTAGGCAGAGAATATATACAGTGAAGAAAATAATTAGTTAATTTTATGTGTAGAGCTCTTTTACACTATACAGAACAAAACAATTTTCCTTTGTTTTTTTTTTAGACTTTACAAAAAGAGCATAATATAAACAGCATCAAATTTGGCATGCAAATCTGTCTGACAGTCAATCTTACATTTATATATTTATATATACACACACATCCTTGAATTGTATGTAAAACACATATATCACGATCCACATTTACACAGAACCACAGAAGACCCTGATTAAAAACTTACCACGTACAAACCTGTTACCAATGTCAGCTGAACTGCATCATTAACAACCATGCAAATAAACATGATGTAGCGTGGATCTTCATAGAAAAAGCTGTGTCTAAGGAAAGTGGAAACCATGCTACCATTGAGGACACTGAGGGCTAACCAAACTAGCATAGCTACTATGTTTTTGGTAAGAGCAGAGCTGAAGCTGTCCTTAGGAGTAACATTCTGCAGAAGTAGGGTGACATTGAAGTTTCCAACAGAGGAATTCATGATCAAGATGTTACATAACAAAATAAAAAAAACTATATGCTTACATTAAAGTGTAATATAGTTCCTTATTAATGCATTACAATCAAGTTACTATCAAACAATTTAAAAAGTTGTTTTACTTGATACACAGCTTCCTACAAATACAAATAAAAGAAAAATAATAAAGTATAAAGTCCAAATCATGACAAATCAACACTGAAAAGATGTATAACACATTGTTTTATAATAGTAAAACCTCAAGTAGTAGTTATTTATATTTATATCCACTCGTGTTGTAAGCTCTAACTTTTTTTTCTCTTAAATGATCCAAGCTCTCTCTTATATACATTGAGAAATTCAATTAAGTGAAAAGTGTAGATACCCCTAAGGAGTTTCTGTTGTTCATCACCTCAGCATCTTATCTCTGGTACAAAGAAAATGAAGTTACTAATTTCAACCAGCATGTGAGCTAATGGATAACCATTTAAAGACTGCAGATTTGGGATGTACTTTGATAGTTATTTAAAAGACCTATTTGCCTTGAATACCGGAATATAGTGGGTGTCTCAGACTAGTTAAATGATTGTTTCTTAAAATTTTATCTTTTAATTACAAATCATAAAACAATTGTTAAATTTCTGTAAAAGACACTATTCATTTTCCCATAATTTTATTCCAAAAAACCAATAATTAATCAAGAAAACATTTTTGAAAGTAATCACTAATGCAATTACTAGTAAAAAAAAACCATTCCATTTGCAATGGCTTTTCATTACATATTGGTTCACAATTAACCATTCATGCATCAATCCCGAAGCATGGCAGGTCCACAGCGCAAACAAGGAACAATTTAGGAAAGATCGGTGGAGTTCAGTTATCTGCAACTGGTCTTACTATGGAAGATGAAGAAACACTAAGTGTACTTGCCACCAGCGATTAAAGGAAAGTCTGGAGATTACCTCTATTCATCAACCCTCAACCTACATCCCTCATTTCCTGAACCTTCCTCAACTCAGCCCCGTCAAATAGCTCCATCTGTGTAACAGGGCATCATGGCCAAGCAACATCCAATGGTTCAGACTTTTAGCTCAATGGCATTTATTAATGTCCCATGTAAAACTGCCCTCTGAATGTTTCATTTAAATGTTTACATTAAGAAATCAACTTAAGTATAACAACATAATGTTTGCTTAGTTTAGGCCAAATTGAAATCTCTCACTGCACACACAGTGTGTGTGTGTTGTGTGTAGTGACAAATTTCAATTTGGCCTAAACTAAGCAAACATTATGTTGTTATACTTAAGACCATGTCGATTCAATTTAGACCAAAATTGTTTACATCCTTTGATTTATATGAAATATTAATAAATTTATTTTTTATTATTATCATTTTATAAGGTGCTGTTGCAAAACATAGAACCAGTACATATGTATGTTTTTTTTAACATTTTTGTGCACGCAAATTGTAAGTTTGTTAAGGCTACTTAATTAGTTACAAGTAGGTCTGGGTATTCGCAAGTTACGAACGATTTTAAGAACAACATAAGTAAGAAGGGTTTCAGGAAACACTTGTAAATTTAAGAATTTTCTTAAGTATGAAGTTACCAAATACATAGTGTTATGAACGTTTTAGGAAACGCACCCCAAAACAGCTTGACCTTTAGCACAGAACAGAAAAAAATAAGCTCACATAGCAATTGATGTTTTGTTTCCATACTGTTTTTTCTCACCACCACCACTCCCCACGGTTCTCCATCCCGGATTTCATTGCCTCTGCGTCTCTGCCATGCCTGTCCCCCACCTGAGTCTGCCCTCTCCTCTCCTCGCCGAGTCATTAATTATCCATGTACTGCCCCTTTGTTACCTTATTTTAGTTCCCCCGTATTTTAACAAACTTTTCTTGCATTTATTCTTGCATCCCGTGTCTGTGTGTGTGTGTGTAAATTCTGGGTTCCTTCCTCTTTTACCCTGTCCCTTAACACACATTTTCTGTGTGTGTGTGTGTGTGTGTGTGTGTGTGTGTGTGTGTGCAAATAAACTTTTTAGTGCTTATGTAAATCGCTTTATCATCCTTTGTATTAGTCTTCTTAACGGGTGCCATCACAAGCTAAGAGAAACAAATCTTCAATTTCACTTTTCAGAATTTTGTAAGCATTTTTAAAAGCATTTGGGAAACACAAACTTCCTGCAACACAATGAAGGATCCAAATCATTAGATTTTGACTTTTAATGGAAGTTACTAATTTAGTTTCTGATTTAAGTTATTATAATTGTTAAGAAAAAGGGAGATGCAAAAAGTTTTAAAGACAAAGACCTGTCTGAGCAAAGGGATTCTTTAAAAAAAATATGTGGCATCAACTGACAAAAAGAATAAAAAAGTAGCAGGTAATGTGAAAGTAATTCACTGTTCTTGCACTGTGTGCCATTACTGGTAAAGAATATTTAATGTTGGTGTGCCAACTATATAGTAAACTTGAACATTTGATTCATCATGCAATTAATTAATTTGATTCATCTTTTATTTTTACTAATCTTACTAATTACTTAAAACGTGATCTGTACACATTTACATTTACAATTGTACAGAATTATTTTCATGAAAGACACAGAAATACAGTATACTTACATTATTTGTCATTACCCTGTGAAACTTGTATACTGACTTTCTTTGCGAGTCTTGTGAATAATAAATGTCTGGGAATAATTCAACCTCAGATTCAATTGAAATCATGTTATGTCTTGTCTCCTTTTAAATGTAAATACTGCATTAACTGGCGCGACAAAATAACATAAAGAGTTTGCAATTATGTATTTTATTGAACAACTAAACCATTTGCACAGACCAGTTTCACTGAATTACAACAGTTGTTGGACACATTTGTCATTTATTTAGTTTTCCAACATTACCAGAGGTCAGATAATTAATAACACCCTACATCCCTCTTTCCCAAATGGCCTTGTTCCCAGTGATCCTATTCATGTCTAATGTATTATAGATCTTTATAGATCTACCTTTGTGTATTGAAGAAACATTAAAGGGTCCTCCCAAAACAGATGCCAGTTGAAAGCAAGTTCATTTTTTTGTTTTATTATTGATTTTATACTACTATTAGCAATGGATGGGACTGATGCATATTGACATAAATAATTACAAAGGTTTGTTCGAACATGTCTGGCATTACAATTTACATGAGAAACAACATACTGCAGAAGACATACAGATACATAATTTCATAACTATTGCAACAAAACATATTCTTCCAAGGGATAACAACTGCATTATAAAGTAAAATTGTTTATACCAGACATTAGTAAGTAGTTACTAATTGTAATAAGTGGAGAAAACACAAGATATCTTAGTAATGTATTTCTAGTAGTGTTTCCATTATGTAACACTGAAATTGTATAACTATTTGAGCCATTACTATAAAACAACATAAAAATCATTCTTGTTATTCATTTTAATTTTAGTCCATAATTCTTTACAGTAATTAAACTAGATCACCAAAAATGATCTTATGATATAATAAACAACTACAATGTACCACACAACATAATTTAGCAGATTGCATTTTTGACTCCCATCCTATTTATTTTTACATATTTACATACAAACAAAAGGTCAAAATCTTAATGTTTCTAAGACCAGCACTGTGCTACATACTATTTATATGCACACAGGTAAATTAGTCACCAATATGTTACGTACATGTTATGGAAACTCGTAACAAGCTGTGTTTAATGTTCTTCTTCTGCATGATTGACTTTTTTACTGGCTTTACACTGAGAACATATGAAAAATCTTTTTAAATGTCTAAAGAATTTTTTATCTCTAACACCATATATGATTGGACTTAGAAAGCGTGGCATAATGTAAACAATAAGATAGTTGGCATATCGGATCCCCAAGACATGTCCAGGAAAGATGAGATTTAGGACAACCTCAACACTAGGAGAAATGTACGAAAGCATGCACATGAAAAGTTGAGCTCCATGAAGTAAGATAGTGTTTCTCACCTTCAGGGCTGATGATTTCTCTGAGGAGATAGCTCGTGCAGCAAACAGGACCTTTAGATATGTGTAAACTAGTATGAGAAAGACTAAGGAGAAGTATATTCCATCGAAGGCCTGCCTTTTGTATAAAAGCACCGGGTCTTTAAAGATATTTGGTCGCAGACACAACACAGAACTCTGAAAGAAGCTAATGGGCTCAGTGGCCAAAGTAACAAAGAGGTCAGAGGTATCAGGTACCACACAGATAAACCATATTAAGCTGATGAGGAGATAGGTGCGATTTACAGTGCAGATCTGGGCATGGCGTAGAGGGTGGCAAATGGCAATGTAACGTTCAACAGCCATGGCAGCCAGGTTTACAGGTGTGTTACGAGTTGTAAAGACAGCCACAAGGATAAAAACACAGCAAACTGATACATTAATAGTGTAGGAGATGTAGCTCACGATGAACAGACCAACTGAAACAGTTAATTGCACACCATCGCTGAAGACCATGTGACTGAAGAGAATATAGCGTGGATCCTGATAAAACACCTGGTTGCTGAAGAAGGTGACCACCACACTGATATTGATGTAACTTAAGCTAAGCCATACACCAACTAAAATAAAGTTCTTTGCAAATGCTGTGTTAAATGAGTCTCGTAACAAAACTTGAGATATAGTCGAGTTCATAACTCAGGTCTTATTTCCTAGAACAGAACAGTGGTTAATTAGTAGAAGATTTTATTATTGTTATTGTTGTATTGTTATAATAATAATTATTACTATAGTTGTTGTTGAAGTTGTTAATGATAGTAGAGCCAATAATGTCTTTATGTAAATGTGAAACCATCTTAAGCACTTCTGGGTCAGCGCAATTCACTGCTGAGCTATTATTTAGCATTTTTACTCCATTCCATGTACTTTAATTTAGTTTGAAATAAAATATTAAACAAAATAATGTACATGTATCCAAATACTAATTTAAACTGGTTTGCTAGTATTAAGAGAAATGTACATTCAATGATAATCCTCTCTCAAATATCAGAAAGTAGCAAGACTCACCACAATCCAGCCAGTATTTGGTCTAATGTTTAGCAAACACTAGATTTTATATACACTGAGTATCCTCCCTCCTGTGAATCACTAACCAATGAAAGAGTAAAACATTTGCTATACAGAAACCAGTGTGTTTAAATACAAGGCTATAGAAACAAGCTCTAGAATTGTTGGTGTTTGATTAGTTTTCACAAAATTACATTTTTGAACAATGCTTTGTGATTCAAAATAGAGCAAATAAGAGGAATCACCATTATTGCAGTTTGATTTAATGTCTATAACACATTTCAAAATGTAGGGACAACGTCGTTCCCCCCTCCACAACTTTTGAAGAACATGAAGCACAGGAAGGGTCATTTTGTGAGACAAAGTGATACTAATAGTTTAAATGGATCAACAGTTTGTCTGGTGTAGGAGAGGGGAAGCATCTGACCAGAGGAATATGGTCATCATGGCTTCCTCAGTCTGGATAATTTAAAATTATCTATAAAAACTCTCCTGCAAACTAAAGAATCGATCTCCATCAAGGTGGTAGTGGTTGCTTAACACACATTTTACTTCAGATAGGCACATTCCACAAACCAGGAAGTTTTTCATAGATTCTTGTTGGAGTAAAAGCTCTCTCTTGGGATCATGAAAAAGAAGGGTGAGCATGTGTGCATAAATGTAAGGTCCTGACAGAGGGAACTTAATCTTTCTGGTTCCTTATTGGAACAAAAATGCTATTTGCACACTCTGCTGCCCTTTGCGTAGCTGACACTTGGCTAAGTGAAGCAATCCCCAATAGCTTATTACATCTATCATGCTTTCTGTTACACTGTGCAGAACAGATACTGTGGTATTCAGGGAAAAGTAAAGCACTTGAAATTTGCTTTGAGAGGTTGAAATTCTCATCACTGTGCTGAAAACATAGTGTTGCTAAAACTTTGAGGTATTTTTTTTAAACTGCAAGCCATTTTACTCTCCATATCATAACCATAACTTTACAATAAAATTAATTACTACCGAAGGTTTATTTTTTGGGTTTTTTGAGAAACAAATTATGACCAGATATATTCAGTTAAGTGTGTATTAGTGCCCAGTACCTTTTATTATTTTACCTCTATGTTCAGAGATGCTCTACCATCTCTGTGGTCCCCAACCATGGATTGCTGCAACTGTCTCAGATTTCACTAATTTTCTGTAATTTGTCAGTAGTATTTTTAATCGCACTTTTAATCAACCCACCCAGTCAGTCTGAACAGAAGTCTAAGTGGAAGTGCAGCTCTTTGGGGGTGTTCTTGGTCAGCACTGTTCAATATCTATTAAAAGTGGTCCAAGGAAGGCACAGGGATAAACTTGTGACAGGGTCATGGTGCAGTAAGACTTACTGATGCACATGGGAGTGAAGGCTGGCCTATGTGGTCCAAGCACTTCAGTGATGGAGAAATGAGTCGAACTTAGTGATCAACCTTGATAGTACACAAACGTCTGTGAAACGTCTGTTCAAGGTCAGAACATCTTAAATGCATCACATTCCATTTGGATTAATCTTACATTGATCTTATTACCATCATTTTGCATTGCAGATGAGTACACACTCTATTAAATAAGTTTTCCAGACCAACAGGGTACATCTACCAGATGACTCGAAGACGGTTGTGTGCTATCATGGAAATAACTCCATAAAGAGTGCTTAAGATCTACAAATAAATATGATTGTGCACCAGTACACCATTCCTTTCTTTTAATGCCCCTTATGCATGTTTATCAAATCACTTTATTTACCAGGCATGATATAAGTTATCAGGTCTTTATTCTATAGTCATTGACCCCCAACAGAATTATGTAAAATAAAATAAAGTTATTTTATTTTGTATTCCGTTTATCATTGAAGTATTGGGCATGTGCTATGGGTTTGTGCACTGCAGCATATCCAAGTGTGCGTAACAAGTGTGGGTGTACGCACCTCTGTTGACAATTGACAGCCAATACAGCAATGAACGTCAGACTTTTAGACTGTTGACTGTTGTCTAGTTTTTTTGGTCTGTAGCGCACCTGTGTTTTCCATTGCCAAGATTGCAATTCAAAAGTAATTTACATAAACACACCTCATTTTGAGACTACTATGCCCATTAGCTTTTATATTCAACAATCAGAATAAACACTTTTGCTATTTTAACAATGCAGATGCAAGGCATGAAAATAGACTGTTTGGGGGGGGGGGGGGTAAATATGTACTAGTTGCATTTTGAATACATTTTGAATGTCACTTTGTGAAAACTGTATTACAAAAGTCCAATACATTCCTGAAGGCCATCATTTAGGTGACTAAAACTCTGCTTCTGTAATAAATCTAATCACAAGGGTTCAGGAACGCTGCTTTTCAGTAAAGGCTGCATCTACTAATAAAGGTTAATTCACAACACTGAAGCCATATCAACAATATTCAGATACACTTGATGGATGCAATCATATTTTAGTTGAACTAAGGCAAACTGTTTACATGCTGTTTTAAAGATATTGAGAAACACCTGGAAGACTAATAACTAGTTTACTTAATCAAGCCCAGATCCACCCAGAAACACTGCCGCAAGGCAGGAATACACCCTGAACAGAGCAGCCATTCATCACAAGGCCATACATGCTCAGAAGCAAACTTTTTATCACCATTCAGAATGTTTCATTCAGTTTAAGTCATTAATGCAGACTGTTACCTAAATCTAGTGGGGCTTGGTGAGAATTAAAGCATGCCACCCGGGGGAACAGGCGACTTGCTCTGTAGGAAATGTTGAAGCCTAGAGCCCTAAGCTCTCATTAGGAGAAAAAGGTAAAGGTCAAACAACTTGTTTTTAAAAACACATCATTCATCATTGGGACTAATTATTGTGTCTTAAGTGATACTTAGAAAAGTTCAAGAAAATAAAAACATTTTCTCAAAACATTGTTTGAGCATGTTTACCTCAATCTCTAGACACATGACCTTTTGTGTCGGTACCCAGAATGAATGAATAAGGACTTCCTAAATTATCCAACAATGGGGACTTGGTATTGAATTTAAATAGACCTAAAATATACACACATATAGCTGTCTGTTACACCAGCAATATATGTAGAACAGACAAAGTTTTAGACCATGTAAACACACTAAGCTATTTTGTTCTTGTTCTTCATCTAACCTTCATCTACTCATAGTGGTTAAGCACCGGACCAGGCCAAGAACCACTGCTGCAGCTCAAATATTTGAGAGTTAAGTGTAGAGTGCTTGAATATTACATTTTGTAAGGTTTCATTTTTATCATGAAAGATTAGCTGGCCTAAAATGAAACTTTATTTATTAATCAGAAAGTGGAATCTTTCAGAGCTGATAGATTTTCCAATAAGCCTTTACAAACATTTTGCAGATTTATGTTCACTGTAATAAACGGACACAAAGGCATAGAAACATTACCTTTAATGTTTAACAGTACCACATTTTACTAACAGTAATTAACAAATGGCAAACAATATGTAATTAACTTGAGTAGATACAAACCTAAAAGTTGAGTGAGATATATACTGCATAACATGTAAACAAAACATTAATATAATGTAGGTATCACTATCTATTTATTGCTTTCTTAAAAACATTTCAGTAGAAATAGCATTATTATAACTTTGAGCAGACAATAAGCTGACCAGATATACAATACACTGTAGAACTGTGCCAATATAATGCACTTGTTTTCTTATGTCATATGAATGAGATCAAGAATAAACAAGGTACAGCAAATACTATTTGATGTTATGCCCAGTTATTATAAAAACAATGCATTCTCCTATTTCATACTTGAAAATTTATGAGAGTTCTTCTAAAAGTTTCCACAATTTTAAACTCTCTTTTTTAAGAATTTCAAAAACACTTTACATTACTTCACTATAGTCACCTTGATGTCATACTTATTTAATACCATTAGCAAAAATGTTTTTGGTTGAGCGTGTAGCCATTGATGCACCGCTGCTTTCACATCATCACATGAAAATCCTCTTCTTCAGAAAGCTTCTTTGAGCTTCCAAAAAGGGGGAAATTCGTTGGAGCTAAATCAAAGGAAGCTCTCTTAGATTCTAGCAATTACTACTCCTTCTGCCCACAGCATTTCCAATGAAAATACAATAGTGCTACAATTTTTTTGAAGAACTTATACTTTCAAATTGTATTCAGTGATTTTTCAGGTCCAGTCATGTTTTAAAAAAAAATTGATTAATAGATTATAAAACAATTTTATTGCTTTGCAAGGAGCTGCATCTCCAGAAGCTCCAATCGTGCAGTCATTGCTGATAGTAAGACAGTTAAGGATCCAGTAAAGCCTTTAGTAAAAGTCATTATAAAACTTTATGAAATATTTGCTCTACAAGGATCTGACAGGTAGTCAGAGTGACAGAAAATAGATAAATTCATTATTTGTCAACAGATAAAATGCTAATTTTAACATCTTATAGGAAATACAAAAGTTGGGGTTTAAATCATATAAAAATAAAGGACTTAATTATCTCAATTGACTTAATTATCTTGAACCTGAAAAAAGTCAAAAGAAAAAAAGATCCTGTATGGTTACTGTAAATAGATAAACGTAAACACTTTAGAGCTTTATGCCAAACAATACACTTACCAGACCCCAAAGTATTTCTGATTTGGGGTTTTATTGTTTTAGTTTTGATAGTGTAGCATCTCAAAAGTCATTGGACACTGTTGCCTCACCTCATTATTTTCAATAGGAAACATCTGGATTGTTATCTGGCCAGTCAAGTACATTCACTCTTTATTGACAGAACCTTGCTGTTTTAGCATCTGCATAATAAGGCCTTTGCATGGTATATTTTTCACATATACCTGTACATATCAGTAGTTTAAGGCTTTTTTGTCTAGGGCATTTCATGATTTGAGTATCTCACTATAGAGGTGCCACGAATAATCTTACAAAGTGCAAAATATTTACAAGAATAATACACAAAACTTGCTGTTCATCGGTCAATCTTTTAACACCTATGTCTGGTCAGGTGGGTCTAGAATAGTAAACACAGGGATTTAGAGATAGTCTAGTGCAAATTAATTACAGGCTACTTTACATTCAATTATAGACTCATTAATACCTGACTGATAAAGCCTCATAAACCCTCAAAAAGCTGCGTGCTACACCAGCAAAAAAAGCCTGAAACTACTGACATGTACAGGTATATGTGTAAAATATACCATGCAAATGCCTTATTGTTAATACATAAATTTTGAACATCAACATCTTAAGATGTTCAAAATGGACGCGTCAATTTTGATTGTCAAAAGACTTTTTGACACTAGGGCTTCCATGCTATTGGTTAACATTTGAATGCCCGACTAGTGAAAATTTATTTGCAGATAGCTTGAAATCAAGTAATGACTAGCCAAATTAAGTTAGAGATACCCAGAACTGTATTTTTGACTAGTCAAAAGTAATTTCACACATGGCTCTTCATTCTTTTTTTCAGCCAGTGGGGGGCGCTAGAGAATAGTATATTACTGTCAATGATGAACAATCATTTACATTTTACTACCTTGACCTTATTCGAACAGATAAAATTTTCCTTAAAAAGTATGCAAATTCACAAGAAGAAATATTTAACAGTAGTTAACCAAAAATCGTTTTAAATAATTACATATATGAATTTGTTTCATCTGTAAAGATGCATTAAAAACAATTATAAACACAAAAATGTAGTAAAATTTACCACCCAAAAAGATATCTGGAATTGAAATAATGACTAGTCATAATGGAATTGTAGATATCTGAAATGTACGTTTCAGATAGTCAGGAATCAATGCCGATCTCCTAAAACGGACGTTAATGACCCAAACGGCGTTCCATAATATAGGGCCTCAAGCCTCCAATGCAGTGCCTTCTTAGAGACGGTAGGTATGTCATGCTTTATGAGTTTGAGAGGGCAGACAATCATCCCGTAACAATAGTTTAATGGTTTTAATCTACGCTCAATTAACTTTAATATGAATTAAACGCTATGCCTCTTTAAACTATGTGCAATGCCGTCTGTACATGTATACAACTCTGTAGTATTTTGTTACGATTGCACCGTAGTTCGGCTTCCGGCATGGTTGACATTACAGATCGCCTCCCCCTAAGGGTTTAAGTGGCGAGCTGCCCTAATTAAGCTGAGTGCTAGCACCTGGCATTCCCCAATAAAGCCGGTTGCAGCACTCAGTTTGGCGTTGCCAAATTACATGCACTTCCGATCAGGCACGCGTCACCCGCGTGCAGGTGTCCTGGTCAGGGATATTGGTGGGTTAGGGATATACTGGTATCCCCCAGGCCCAACAGGGTTCTGGGGCGTACGGCTGAAAGGCCAGAGGTCCGGAACACCACTGGATGCGCAAAAACCGCATGAATCATAATGCAGTAACACACTGCAGACAGAATGCCAATCCATCACCAATCCATTTCTCTATTTTTTATGGAATAAATGTCTGATAAATTCATTACATTAATTATTCTCATTTTAAAATTAAATTAATTGGTTGTAATACTAATAAATGCATTGTCATAACTCTTCTGTTGTTAGCATATCAGAATATAAATACGAATATTTATTTACTTATGAGTTACCTGGTTATTGTTTTAATCAAAACTAAAAAATAAAAGTTGTAAAGGATATATTTTTGGTTAAGCTGGTTCAGACTGATCATGGTAGCCTGTTGAAACTCCACCAGGCTTTCACATACACAAGGATCCTTTACTTCAGTTTTCCCCTGACTCTCCTCTGTAAGAAATAAATGTAAGAAATAAAAGAGCCAAATGAAAAAATACAGGAAAGAACAAATTACTGTTTAAATAAAATTTTACAATTACAGATTAAGAAAAATTAATAGGAAAAGAGGAGAATTTAGAAAATAGAGTAGGAAAAATAAAGATGAGAGAAATACAGTTATTAAAAATATTTAATCATATGAAATACAATATTAAGTTGTTTGACCCCAAATAAAATCTTCCCCCAGTGTCATCTAGATGGTGCTTTAAAACAACTTAATATTTGAATTCATTTTAATTTTCCGATGTAGAAGCCTGACAGGTAAAAAGAACTACATGGGATTCGGAACTTGCAGTGATAATGTGTTAGCACAATTTACTACCGCATTAACCTAGTGCCCAGTTGAATTGATAAATGCTATGCTTAGTTTATGTGTATATACATTTAATCCCTCTTTCAAAACTATTATTGTTGTTTATTTTCATACCAGGGCAGACATTGAGTTTTAGGTTCTCTGCTATCTGATTGATGGCAGTAAAGTCAGAAGTGTAGAAGAAGTGTTTGTCCACTGGTTCAGAGGCAATCTCTCTTAGCTCATCTTCCACAGCTTTGCCCACACCAACAGCATACATAGTGATGCCTGTTACACAGAATACAATGCCCAGAAGCTATTTAACATTCAACATAAACCAAAACATTAGATGAATGACCATGCTTTTATCTGAAGTAATCAGCAGCAAGTAATTAAATGTAAGTATGTGAATAATTCTTGATGAAGACCACATGCAGAACACATTTTTCCCTATTTAGGTCAAACCAATGTGTGATTGTTATACTAACATAGTGTCTATCTTTGCAAAATCGAAAATGAAAGGTAGGTAAAAGCTGATTATTTAAATCATGACATTGATTTGCTTTACTTTTGGGAGGGCATTGTGGAACAGCAGATGGTGATGGTGCTGTACAGTTCCAGAGATCCAAGTTTTTAATCGATTTAAGTAATTGTATGAATATATGGCTTTCCTCTGGGTTCTAGTGTTTCTGTGATCCTGACTTAAATAAAAATGAATGACTTGCTGTTCATCTGTCAATCTTTTTAACTACCTATGTCAGATCAGGTGAGTCTAAACTAGTAAAGACAGGGTTTTAGAGATTGCAAAGTAATTACAGGCTACTTTAGATTCAATTATATATTATATATGTCTCATTAATGTCAATGAATGAGCTAAGGAGACAACATACTACCTAGAAATCAACATTCTAGTTTTTTGGTAGCTGTTAGAGGAACAGTAAAAAAAAATCATACCCAGATCTCAAAGAGACTGGATCTGTGTGGCACCAATGAGAAATGTATTTAACAGAATGGTTATTTTTTGCTCTTCACATGTTCTAAAGTGTCAGTTTTTTCTATTATATTAAAGTAACTCTTGGTTCTTTTGACAAAAATATGCATATAGCAAAGAGCTGGGATAGGCTCCAGCATCCCTGCCTGAACCTAATTGGGATAAGTGGTTAAAGAAAATGAACTGAACTGAACTTAGACAGGCATGTTTGAATGCCCTATAAATAATGGCATGGAATCCTAATTCTCTGTTAGTAATCCTAAAAAGTGATTACACTTCACCCATTACATTGAAATGAAACAGTGATCTGTAGCCAAGATTAACAGTAATAATTAAAAAGGTAAAATAATATTAAGAGAAACCACTGCAGACTCCTACAGTCGAAACATGAGTAGTAGCTTTTGTTTTGATTTTTCTGTTAAATACACCATTTATTACTACAAATCTAAAATCAGCATAAGCGGATTAGTAAAAATTAAGTTTTAGCAAGTTCTTAGGCTGAGCTTACCTGCATCCTTTGCCTTCTTGGCCCACTCTGTTATGCCATCCTGAGAACGTCCATCAGTAAAAACCAGCCCAATCTTTGGGATGTTTTTTGAGGTAGCACGGGCACCCTCAGATTCTGAGAAGCTGTTTTCCACCATGTGCTTCATTGCAAGCCCTGTCATGGTTCCCTTTTCCATGTATGATATTTTCCTCACAGCTGCCTTGATCTCATCTTTGCTCGCATACATGTTGAGTGGAAACTCTGTTCTCACCCGGCTGGAGTACTGAACAAGACCCACACGTGTACCATGAGAGGAGATGTCTAACTGCTCCACAATGTTGTTGACAAACTGCTTAACAAGTTCAAAGTTCTGTGGCCTGACACTCTTTGAGCCATCAATAAGAAGAACCAAATCTATGTTGGCCGATCTGCAGCCTAAAAGTAAGGGAAAATGATTTGTTTAGGGAGTTAAACAAAATGTAGAAAAGCACCAGGTTGGTGACTTAGACCAGTAAAGCCTGGTGTTACCAGTAGGGAATCTATTTAAGCCAACTTAAACACAATGTCATTCAAAAAATTGCATACTTCCACAGCTCTTCTCATCTTCTTGTAAAAGATGACCCTCAGGGCAGACACAATGGTATGATCCTGGTGTACTTACACACTGGTACTCACAGCCATGCTCTATTACATTACACAGGTTATCTGCTGCAAAAACACAGAGAGACAACTGATTTACAAGCAATAGTCAATGTTTAATTGTTATTTCTATTGCAAGTAAGGTTGTGATAAATAAAAAAATATACAAAAAAATGCATCAAAACAAATACTGTATATAATTAACTATTATAATCTATTATAATAAATCTGTTATATAGAATCAGAAAACAGTATTTCGATAAGAGACATTTCAGGTGTATTGTAATACTAAGTAATTGTAATAATTGTAATGAAACTGAAAAAACAAATGTGTGTAGACTAAAACATTGTTTATCAAGTTTTGTTCAATTTGTAAAAAATTGCAGCACTTTTGAATGTATTGCAGCTTGCAGATTAAAGTTAAAGTTAGTTTAGTTTGTAGTTCATATTGCAATTAGAAAGGGCTTGGAAATTGTCCCGTTTCTGATAGCTTTTAAAATGATCACTCATAGCATCTGGTCAAGTTTATTGTGCAGGTCGGACCACTAGCTAAGATAAAGTTTTTCAATATAGCGTTTAAATCTTGGTTGTGCTCAAAGATGCCAGCTTCTTCACCCAGTTGCATTTCATGGCTCTGACTTTCATGCTTGTCCATATCAACATACTGTATAAAAGAGACGATGGAGATGCAACAGCTCACTGCTCTGCAGAGGTGAAACTAACCACCGTCAATTCATAAAACAATTTCCACTGTCCATAGAACCACTAATAGATTAATCTAATCTGAAAGCCTACTGGTTAAAGTAACACAACTTTAAATCCATATATCTTTGAAAACATTGCATCCTAGTCTATTTAATTGATCTATTGCTTTTGTTAGGAGCAGCAGTGATCATGGTGGAAACCCAGACTACTACCACACACACACACAGGAATTCACTTAAAGAGCTTTTTAAATAACAAGGGAAAACCAGGGCATGACAAAGGCAGTCCAACGGGCAGAGAACAGGAATGACAGAGAGTGGGCAGACCAAGGTGGGTGGGAGAGATGATAAGCAGACGCTAGATAGTGCAGCAGCGGAGGATCAACCGAAACTCGGCAGATTAATAATGATTATAACCATGATGGCACGGTAAAATGTGGCACAAGATGAAAACAGGACCGAGATGAGAAGGAAAAATAAGCAGGACTGCAGCGCTGGAACATGATGGAGGAAAACACCAAAAACACGAACGCTGATGGCCTGGGGAAACTAAAACCAGAGGAGAGACGAAAAAGTTTCATCATGGAATCACAATTAATGCTCCAGCGAGGAACTCGCAAAAACGTGAGGCTTAAATGCAGGGCTGATTGGAGACAGGTGAGAGTGATCAGCACCAGCAAATTAGGCCTGAATGAATGGAAAGTGCATTAGTGTCTAGCAACGCAAGCACGGAGCTTTCCAATCCTAGCAGTACTACCCCCCACCCCCCCTCCTTCCTTACAGGGGCCTCTTGGCACCCGAACCACCATCCCTGGGTGGGTGGAGGGGGTCTGGCAAGAGGCCCCTGTGAACTGAAGGCCGGATGGGGACCCTTGGAAGAGGGTCAGAGCTGTTGGGCCTTGAGCTGGCTGGTAAATCCTGAACCAGAACCTTGGGCACAACCAAGGCCGTTGGAAACCGACCATATGGTGGAAACTGGATTGGACCCCCGGACAAAAACGGAGCAGACGGAAACTGGATTGGAATGCCTAGATGGCACCATGATTTCATGTACCACAGGGTCTGAATCACATCTAGCATACCTTGGTATGTAGTTTGT
>JAYDZG010000043.1:14640359-14653635 GCA_034509265.1 Microcambeva bendego
TCAGACCCCTCCATGATTTCTAAGTGGGAGAACTTGCAAAGTCACAGGGTGTTCAAATACTTATTTTCCTCACTGTATGCCCTACGAAACATGCATTTACTTTGCTGGCAAACCCTAACAGGAGCAGCCGAAAGAAGTAACTGAATTTTGACAGGGTTAAGCAAGCAGTCACTTACAGTCCTGCTCACCATTATTATTAAGATGTACAACATCTTCAGAAATAAATGGAAATGTACCAAATTTATGTCATTAGAATTCTTTAGTAGGTGTCCAAAGTAATGTAACAAAACAATGTTGTAAGTTCCAAGAAGAAACAGAAAAAGGCATGGGTATAATAAAGGCACCCTTTTTAAATATTTTGTTGCACACCATGCAGTGTTGACATCCTTCAAATGTTTCTTGTAGCCATATATAAGCTTCTTGGACTTCTCTCTTGGCTTGTGTTCAAGCTCTTTAATATTAGCTGGGTTCTTTTTCCATATGTCATATTATAGCTCACCCCAAATATTTTAATGGGATTGAGATCAGGAGTCATTGGTGGTCATTTTAAATGGTCCATCTTTAATAATTTGAGCCTGCTTTTAAAAAATGTCTGTCTTGTTAGAGGTCAAATGAACGTTACCTTAAAGTTTATTTTGATTCAGCAAAGCAACTCTACGGCATTATGGGTCATTTGCCAAGCTTAACTGTAGATAGGGTGTTCTTTTCTTTAAACGCTTCATTGAGCTGTCTGTAAACGAACTTTTGGCATGTTTTTGTTTCATCTGTCCACAGAAGAATTGTGTTTTTTCCATGTACGCTTTTGGCCAAGTTGAGTTTTTTTTGTTTTATCTTTAGCAATATTTACACCCATACTTATCTGCTTGGTTTAGTGCGTGGTGTATGGTACTTGTTGATATCATGACCCCAAAGTTCTAATAATAGCACTTCTGATGTCATCACACAGCTTCTTTATTTTCTCCATTGTAACAAAGGAACAGGGAATAACATGTAACTTCAAGTAATAAAATCAAGACAATGAAAAGTCATAATTTATTGGGTAATTCATGTCAAAAGGGCACTGACAATTGGTAAGAGGTGATTCTCATTTGAGATTCAGCACAGGTGTGTCATAAATTTGTTCCCATACTGGTTTAGTGTAAAGGGTGCAAATACCAGTGACACAACAAGCTTTAGGTTTTTTTTGCCTCTTATTGTTTTAAATCTCATCTAGAATTTACTTTTTTTGAATCAAAAAGAAGTTCTCGACAGAAAAAGCTCTTAGACTTGATTCAGGAGATATTCCACATTATGTACGTCCACTTCAAGGGTACCAATAAAGATGAGCATTGCTGTATTTACTTATTTAGGGACAAATGTTTGTAATTCATTTTTTTATCTTGTTTTCTTACTAGCATACACAATTACACACCCAAGGTGGGTGAAAAAGACACTCAGAGGGCAATCCGGCGTGCTTTTGATGTGTGGCAGAAAGCGACCCCATTGACCTTTCAAGAAGTAGCCTATTCAGAGATCAAGAAAGAAGGCAAAGAAGCCGACATCATGATCTTTTTTGCTTCTGGATTTCATGGTGATAGTTCTCCATTTGATGGAGAGGGAGGCTTTTTAGCCCATGCCTACTTCCCTGGCCCAGGAATAGGTGGAGATACGCACTTTGACACTGATGAGCCCTGGACATTAGGCAATGCAAACCATGATGGTAAGTAAAATAGTTGTGTCTCTTTACATCCAATGAAAACTAGGTTTATCCTTTAAGGCACTAGACTTTACTCACAATAATGTTGAGAATGTATCAATGTATACTAAGACTAAAACATAGAAAAAAAAATTCCACACAGGACTAATGCTGAGATACCATGTTGCAGTTTGTAATTTTATGGTTCATTCTGCACATTCTGTTCAACTGCTTAACAGCTTAACTCTGGCTTTCATTGTCATTCATGATACATCATGTACTTTCAATAGGAGACAGGGAAAGACGATGCTGTGACATTGGCAGCTTGTCTCTTTATAAATTCCCAATGTTCGCCTCCACTTTAATGGTTGACTAACAGGTAGTCACCCATGCAAGATTCATTGATGCACCCACATACTTTAAGCGATGTTGACATTTTTTGCTGATAACAGCATGGATGGGTAAGCATTTCTGGTTGCTTTTCTTGAAAGTGGTAATGGCCACTTTGCCCATGCATGTATCACAGGATAATAATGGATTCTTAACCAGTACTGTCAGAGGGATAAAAAAAAATATTTCTCACTTATTTTAGGGCTTACTTCAGCCAGATTATGATTTATTTGGATATCCTTAATCCAGTTCCACAATGCTGTATACAGTCGATGGAAAAAACTAGTGAATTTGCAATCTTGTGCTGAGAAATGTTCATTATAAGTTTCATACAAAGTGATGAGCCCCGACTCATCATTGCCTGTAAAGAGCTTCCTTTTATTATCAGTCCTGAATCACTCCCAATTTACCTGCTTACTGTGGGACATAACACTGTAGCTGGAATATTCTGTCAACTTTTGAATTATTTAAATGATTTATTGATATTATGCACTGCTGAAGGATATATATGTAAATCTTTTGTTTATATTTTTTTCAAATACTTACACTGGGGGACACCTTTTGTCTGTGGTATACAGTTGCAAGATATTGCAGCTTCTTTTTGACAACAACTGATTAATGTCAGGTTTAGGTGAGGTGGTCGCAAGTCTAAGCACCGAGGTTCTCATAAGTCTTGTTCACAGAGGAGATGTATTCAGTTTCATTAGGGAAAACAATTGTTTGCATTTGTAAGTGCTTCCAACAATGGGGATACACTTCTGTGTATTTGAAAAGTTTTGAAATTATTCACTAATTGAAGAAATTCTAAGAGTGTCATCTACTTGTGCTTACTTTTCATTGTAGCAGAGCTGCAGTAATTTTCCGAAGTTTGAGTTGCAATTTCAAGGAAAACACTGACAGCATGTGTTGCAGACAACAATTCATTTGGCTTCTTCTAGCGGGTGAAGCCATACTCACAGCAACATTTATATAAAAGTACATCAGCACTTCCATTTAGCAGGCCAGATTCACAGATCTGATGGGCCATGTATGACCCCGGGTCATATTTTGTGCACCCCTGATCTAGACCTTATTTTCCTTTTTAACTAAAAAACAATCACACTGGTTCCTTATATAAGATAACAGTGCATCTGTACAATATTAACATATTAACCCCCCGCGCAAAAAAAACCCTCTCACTACATGTAAGGTGATATGTGCCACTCTGTGGGAATAAAAAATGGAGAAAGCACTATTTCCAAATTCGCGCAAACAGCTGCAAGACATGCTCTTTGCTATTTAGTAAGTGTTTAGAAGAGTTTTTATATTATTATTATTACTTTAGTGCTGTAGATTTTATCAGTATTGTCCATTTAAACTTGAAAACTACCCTGAAAAGTTTACTGAAGTCATTATTTTTCTGTGTTAAGAGATTCGGTCCATGAATTCTGTCCTCTGGTTTCTGGGCACACCGATTATTATCATATTCATAATAAAGTTTCATTAAAACATATGCTGAGAATTTATTTCCATCTGTAAGACAAAAGCTCAACTCATAAAAGTATATGATAAAATACTTCCAAACTGGTAGTATCAGTATAGATGCATCCCTAGTAAAATCTGAAAACGGTGTTTGCCCACAGACACAGTAAACTTGTTCTACAACAGCTGGTTTATAACCATACAAAGCAATCACTGGATAGCACAGGCAGCAGATATTGTGCTTTTCATGTTTATGGAAATGGTAAAATGCTAAAGGTGGCTCATCAAACAATAGATTGTGTATTTCTATATTACTTTTTAGAGAGTAATCATGTATGCAACATAAAATGTGACATTTGTTTCCTGTAGGTAATGACCTTTTTCTTGTTGCGGTGCATGAGTTGGGCCATGCATTGGGTCTGGAACATTCCAATGACCCAAGCGCAATCATGGCCCCTTTCTACCAATACATGGAGACACAGACCTTCAAACTTCCACTTGATGACCTTCAAGGAATTCAAAAAATATATGGTATTGAAAACCTTTTTTGTGTGTACTGAACAGATCATGCATTGTCATTTTAAGGACAGAGTTATATGAAATTCATTTTCATTGATTTATACAATGGATTACCAAGATGTCATCGAGACCTCACCCTGTAGTTCATAAAAAGAACAAGGCAGCAGTGTCATAAAAGGCAATGTACATAATTATAAAACAAGAAAGACACTGAGCAAACATGGTTTCATGGGAGAGGCAGAAGCTGCAAACCAGCGCTTGCCAACATCTAGATTACCCTCAAGACTTTTTCTAATTTAAAGTGAACAGAGGAGTCAAAGTCCCATTATATCTGACTTAAAACTAGCACCACATTTTACCATTACCTTACCAAACGTCAAACTTGGTAGTAGTTCGCTCATCTGGAGCTGTTTGGCTTTTACTAAACTTGAACAGCTGGTCATAATCCTTGACTCATAAACTTTGACTTATGCTAGCTGTCTGAAAATCCTGTGCATGCCTCAGTTTGTGACCCAAAGCTTGAGTCATCTATTGGGTTATGCCACAGGACAATTAACCAATGACCATCTCTGAATGAGCAGTTGTAGCCTCGAGGTTAAAGTTAAATTGACTATTAAACTGAAGATCACTGGTTCAATCCGGACCTCTGCCAGGTTGCCACTTTTGGGTCTTGAGCATGAGCTCAATTGCTTAAAATTGTAAATTCTGTGTGGCCGAAACTGCTTCACAGTGACGTAAAGACTTCAAGTAAACTGAAAGCCAACAGCCCTTTGAAAGAAGATGTCTGGCGGAACTGGTACATGGTCTTTTAATTAACCCGGATAAGACGGACACAGGCCAGGAACCATGGATGAGGATGTGACCAACGTCAGTATACCTTGAACCCGTCCCTTGAGCGTAACCGAGGCCATTGGAATCTAGAGCCAAACCAAAGGGTGTAACCGAGGCTGCCTAACCTAAGAAAGGCTCCTCGGGCATGACCAAAACCAGTGGAACTAAGACCGGCCACTCTGGGGGACTGGTGGGCAAGGGACTGGACCTTCGGGGGAAACCGGGTTGGACCTTCAGATGGATCCAGAGCCAACATAAACTAAATCGGACCCCCAGACAGGACCGGAGGCGACGAAAACTAGGTCTTAACCTTCATGTAGAACAGGAATGACCCGAGATTTGACCCTCAGGTGGAATTGGGGTCAGGGGAAACCCTGGCTTGAGACTGGACTCTCGGACAGGAGAAGGATGGGCAGAATCAGATGAAAGGAATGGACTCAAACTCAGCTGAGCCTCTGGATGGGACCGGAAGTGGTCAAACCTCGACTGGACTCTAACGCAAGATAAGATTTAAGGGAGGCTTTAGAGGACACCTGGACGAGACTGGAGCGGGACTACACTCAACTGGACTCATGGATGACCTTGAAACCTGACAGGACGCACCGACGGAATAAACCGAACCCCGACTGGACCCTCGGACAGAACCGGAACAGACTGAAACTTGACTGGACTCTCAAACGGAACTGGAACAGGCAGAAATTCAAGTGAACTCTTGGGCAGAACGGACTGAAACTCAACCGGATCTTCGGACAGAACCTGAACGGACAGAAGCTGAACTGGGCTCCCGGACGGGACTGGAATGGGGGGAGGCTCGGCAGGAACTCAAGGCATGGTCGGCCTCGTCAGAGGCTCGACTGGATACCTGGATGGGACCGGAATGGGAGGAAGGGCGCTAATGAACCGGGCCAAATCCCCTAGTTGGACTATCATTTGCTAAATTTGCTCTAGTAATAAAGTCAGTCGAGGCTTATGCTGGACCAGCTGGGTAGCCTGTTGGTAATGGAGGAACAGGGGTGGCCGGAAGCCTTCGGTGTGTGTGCGGCTGGGTTCCATGTTTGGCTGGAGCATTCTTTTAGGGGGCGCAACAAACATGGAGGGAGCCCAGAGTATGCACACACAGACACAGGAGTCACTAAAGAGGGATTTACACAAAGGGCAGTCCACAAAGGGTGGTAGACCAGGTGGGATGTAGGCAGGGACCGGGGGCTGGAACAAAGGACTGGGGAAAGATAGGATAGGGAAGGGACTGAGAGTCTGACGAGCGGATGGCTTGCATAGCAGGAAGGCTGATGACTGAACTTGGGATGAATTGCAGAAGGCTGGATAGTGTGGATGGAAATGGGACCTGTACTGGGTGTTAGTGGCAGGGTGGGAGGTGTCCAGGCTGGGTGGTAGTAGGTGATCGGGACCGTGTGGCTGGGAGTGGGGCATTTGGTTTAGGAAGCAAGCACAGTGGGTAGTGGCATGCCCGGAGAGGAACCAGGGTACTGATCGGTAGCAGCAGGTGTTGTAAGCACTGGTGGGGTTAGGTCCGGTGGCAGAATGGTATGGAGGAGACGTGGCTGATGCCTGAGCGTGCGGATCCAAGCTTGGCTTACAACAGGTGGGAGAGCGGCGGAGGGTCATACTTGGAAAAACGGATGATGAAGGCTTGACTTGGAATCCAGATAGCGGGGGCTCGACTGCCATGAGCAGAGTCTTGACTGAAGGAGAAAACAGGACCAGGAACTCGGCAGGTAGCAGGAACAAACAGGAATGGAGGAAACGCGGACTGAGGCTAATGAAAGAGAGCTTGGTTCTTACAGAGACAACATGAGGCAGAAGAACAGCAGGCAGAAGGACAAACAGAGGAATACACGGAAGAGGACCAACACAGGGAATAGATGAGAGGGGAGAAAGCCAGGTCCTGCAATGCAGGAATGATTATGGAGAACCAAAACAAAAGCCGATGGACTGGCAAAACCCACAAAAACAGAAACACATTAAAAATGGACCTCGAACAAAAGACACTCTTGGCATGTATTTACAAATAATGCTCCAACAAGGGACTGGAAAAAATGTGTGCTTAAATGCCGGGCTGATTAGCCTAAACGAAAGCAGGTGAGCACGATCAGCACCTGCTCATTTGGGGCACAGACATGGAAAGCACCTAGCAACACAAGCCTAGTGCTTTCCAATCCTAACATTTCTGAGGTAAATCTCTAGTTGCTGTCCGAAGTTTCACATTTTCCATGTTGCTGTCTCCTGCCTTCTAAAAAAAAGTAACTTATTATCTGGTGGTCAAGATAATGTCACTCAATAGTGTATATTTTTTATGAACAGTTATTTTTTTTCCATTAAATTTTTAAGTTTAAGTTTTACTTGAGCTGTTGCATATCATGTTGATTAACGCAATTAGCACATTGAATTCCAAATTCATAAATCAAATATTTGTTATTCTATTATCTAAGGGCATTTACGCACTGATGCACATTACTTCAAGAAATAGATACTCACTTTTTCCCGATTATGGGAACAGAACAGTCAGAATGACTCTGAAAGATGAACTGTTAATAACTCTATAAATACAATGGCTGGCTTTCTAAAGATAATTTATTTGTAACAATTGTATCGTAATTTTATTACATTGTTCATTAGTAAACATTACCTTGCAATAAAAATGTGCACAAGTGATTACAAATTTCAAATGTGTGACAGCCTTACTTTTTTCCCTTTGTGGTAAAATACAGTTAAAATTCTTGACATTTATATGGGTATCTAGGTGTTTATACTGTTTAAACAAATGATCTTTTTATACAGGTGTCCCAGCTGCAATGTTAGAACCAACTCAGCCGCTTCCAACCCTTCCACCACAGAGAACTAATTCTAATTCTGACAGGAAACATGACCGTCACTCCCGTCCATCTCGTCCTGCTGGAGACCACCCCCCCTCTTCCGGCTATGGAAAACCCAATATCTGTGATGGAAACTTTAACACAGTGGCTTTTTTCAGAAGGGAGATGTTTGTTTTCAAGGTATAGTTTATTTTAATCTGGTTAGAAAGTTATGCTTTTTTTTTTTTGCTGCTTTACAATATGTGTAGCCAGTGATTAATATTGGTCATGTAGGTTAGTGTGTTCCTTTGCAAGCATAAGAGATTGTTAATATTATTTATTATATATATTTATTATATACAGATTGTTTTTATTATTTATTAATTTTATCACATTTTTTGACCCCCCATACCCTCCACCCCATCATCTCTCTATAGGATCGCTGGTTCTGGCGATTGCGCAATAACAAAGTTCAGGAGGGCTACCCCATGCTGATTGATCAGTTCTGGAAGGGTCTCCCACCCCACATCAATGCTGCTTATGAAAGATCAGATGGCAAATTTGTTTTCTTTAAAGGTACAGACACACAACAGATTTAGAACAGCTTCAGGATATGCAGTGTTCAATGTACAGTTTACACATTTTGTTTGGTGCTGTTGAAGATACAGATTACAAGTTTCCATCAAAATGTGATCAAGAAAGTGTTAAATTCAAGAAGTTTGTTGCACTTTTACACAAACTACAAAAATGCATTTCACGAAAGTGGGGTGTTTTCTGAGGTCCTGGGTTTGATCTTTGCTTCCAGTTACTGTTTATATGTTTCTGCTTAGGTTTTCAGGGTAATACATTAAGGTGATTTCCTGAAATGAATCTGGGTGTTAATCTGTTATGGATCAGCCACAAGTATTCCTGTTTTGCATATAGAATGTCTAGGTGACTCTGAATGCAGTTCTTACCATTAGTTCTGGCCATTAGTGAAAAACAATAATGTGAATCTCAAATCATGTTTCTACTGCAGTGTATTATGATTTCATTGCAAAAATGTGTAAGGTAATTATTTTCATGCTTTAAAACAAAAGTAGTATCCATGAAAGGCTGAGTGTTTGAGGAGCAAACTATTATGTGGGAGCTATGTGGACACAAAGATGCAGAGAAAATTTAAGCAGAAGGATTTATTAAAAAAATAAACAAAATAACACAAACAAGGCTCAACGGGGTCCATTGCTCTTTGATATAGGCCATTCACTCCTGTTCTGTTCGGGACATTGGGCCCTGAACTTCAGCTCTTTCTGAATTGGTTTGCAGCTGAGTGTGGGATGAGAATCAGCACCTCCAAATCTGAGGCCATGGTCCTCAGACGGAAAAGGGTTGAGAGCCCTCTCTGAATTGGGTATGAACTCTTGCTTCGAGTGGCTCTCAATTTACCTGTCGATCTACGTTCCCACCCTCACCTATGTTCATGAGCTTTGGGTAATGACCAAAAGGACAAGACTGCGAATACAAATGCCCGAAATGAGTTTCCTCCACAGGGTGTCTGGACTCTTTCTTAGAGATAGGGTGAGTTCGGTCATCCCGGCGGGACTCAGAATGGAGCTGGTACTCCTGCATGTCGAGAGGAGCCAGTTGAAGTGGGCATCTGGTCAGGATGGTCTGGATGGATGGATGGATGGATGGCTGGATGGATGGATGGATGGATGGATGGTTGGAAGGAATATAAAACAAAGATGTAAAGGAGTGGTTCTAGGAGGACAAGCCACAAACTGCTGACAGGTTAGTGGGCAGAATCATTGATGCCAGAGGACAAAGGCTGTGACATCTGGCACAGACCAACAGAGGGACTGGCTCAAATTCTAGATTATTTTAATACTGATCATAAGGCGAATGTGTCACTACACCCAGTGCATCAAAAAAGCTTTTGTGTATAGGCTGCATAATAATCATTAAGCAACATTAAAATACAATACAATTAAAATACATAAACTATAAAAGCAATAGGATTTCTATAATTAAATAGCTTTCTTTTCTCTCTGATTACATTTTTTGTGCCACAGGTGACAAGTATTGGGTATTTAAAGAAGTGACAGCAGAGCCAGGCTACCCCCACAACCTGGTGGAACTGGGTAACTGTTTGCCTCATGATGGGATTGACACAGCACTCCGCTGGGAGCTTGTAGGCAAAACCTACTTCTTTAAGGGGGACCAGTACTGGCGATACAATGAGGAAAAACATGCTGCTGATCCAGGATACCCCAAACCCATAAGTGTGTGGAAAGGCATTCCTGATGCACCCCATGGAGCCTTCGTCAGCCGGGAAGGATGTAAGTTTAATCCCTAGTAGATAATATTTAGATGGTTATTTAGATTAATGAATGATTTAATGTAAAATGTAATCTTCCTTTTATTCAGAAAAAAAATGTTTGTGAACCCATGTTTGTGAATTGCATCTCATCAAAGGTGGAGTGAATGGTTCCATCACTTAATACATATTCTTAAATTGCCTTACAAAAAACTCTGGATGATCAGTTTAGAAATTAAAGCATTGGTATTACCAGAAAGCTGAGATTTAATCTAAATGTAGAATTGATTCAAATGGAGGAGGATAATTTATGCAAATAATAATTCTTTAATAATGTTTATTATACATTGTTTTTCTAATCATCTTTTAGTTCACACTTACTTCTACAAAGGAAAAGATTACTGGAAGTTTGATAACCAGAAGCTTGCAGTTGAACCTGGCTACCCAAAGTCGATCCTTAAGGACTGGATGGGTTGTGACCAGTCAGAGATGGAGAAGAAAAAAGACAAGCACCGTTCCTATGATGATGTGGACATCATGGTTGCCATAAATGATGTTCCAAGCACTGTAAATGCTATTGCTGTAGTGATTCCATGCACTCTCTCCCTTTGCATCTTGGTTCTGGTTTACACCATCTTCCAGTTCAAAAACAAAATTGTTCCTCAACCAGTGACCTTCTACAAACAGCCAGTGCAGGAGTGGGTATGACAGGCTAGAAGGCACACAAGCCAAACACTAGACATGCTAGTGAGGGCTAATTTGACAACGTTCAGAAGTACCTACACAACTAGTGCCTGTTAACATAGAAGGAAGGGTTGAACAATGGTCAAGGTATTACCCTTGGTTATTGGTTTTTGAAATTCTTTTTTAGCATGAGCCAAACGTCAAGGGTGTGAGGCTTTGATTAAATGGTGAATTGAAGGGACAGGACTTTCACCAATGCTTAGGCCTTACATTCCAACTGTAAGGTCTGATCTCCTAAACTTTTCTACTCTCAGCCCTGGCCAACAAAACCAGGAGGAAACCACACTGATTTCGAACCATGTTGATTCAAGGAATGAAAAAAGAATAGTATCAAGATGCCAGTGTGCTATGTCTTTGACATCAACATGGACTTGTACATGAACTTTAAAAATACTTAACAAATTAGTAAACAGATAATTTTGAACACAATTCATTTAGTTTGAACTGATAATAAAAAATGTTGTTAAAAGGACACAAAAAGAAACCCGTAGCATTTAATTTAGTGACAGACAGCTGCAGCTGCAGGCATTCCTCAGACTTGTCTTGTGAACTTGGTACATAACATTTTAAACATTGTTTTCATATAAATGTGTCATTTTTGTTGCACTGATAATAATGCAGGTGTCGAGATGTTTAATAACAAAGAATTTGATACTAACACTAATATTTCCCTCACCTTTTAAGACCATGTATTGCAGGGCATCAAAGACAGATTTGGTTTGTTAATGGGAATGTCATGTTAGTTTACTCTACATTTCTAGAAAGAAATTGGATTGTATTGGAACATGCCTTAGTTTATCTTCTAAATTAAGCTAGTATTTAAGGCAGTATTATTATATTGCCCTAAATACTTGGTATCAGAATGGGACATCCTCAGTTAATATATGCACCGCCGACTCTGTCACTACTTCTGTGGCTGGGCTGAAGCAAATTCTTTTTTCTTTTTGTTTTTGTCATTACATGTCAGAAATAAAATACTGTCTATTATTGTTTTCTAAACTTCAAAAATTTTAAACAGGACAGCTTAAGATGACATTATGGATTGAACAGCAGGAACAAACACAGTGTATAATTGATTTCTTAACAGTTTGCCTTTTATGCTTTAATTTCCATAAAAGTCAATAACAGTGAAAGTTAACACTTATTGCCAAAAGAGAAAACAGTGGCATTTATTTCCATTTCAGTATAATTTAATTTAAGGATATTTTGGATATGCTTATGTAAAGTGTAGGCACAATTGTGCTGTATGGTTTTATCTTTGCTGTATGGTTTTATTCTCATGTACATTATAGTTTGCATAAATTAAACCTCTGGTAACATTACAAATATGCAAATATGTTTGACCTGACATTCAATGGTTAAAAGGCAGATTTTTAATATAACATGCAGAAAATGTTTTACAAACATGCTGGATTTTGGTACCAATTGTGCTGCTTACTGCTACTGCTGTCTAAGAAGCTGTGTTATTTACAGGATGCAGTGTTCACATAATAGTTTAGTTTTAGTTTATGTTTGGTTTTTGTAAACATCTACACTGGATTATATGTTTTAAGCTGTAACCAACAAGAAGCTTATTTTGAAAAGTTGTTCATCTTAAATTCATTATCTCTTAAAAACATATCTTGTTCATAAAGTTGTCTTGAGGTACGCTAAAGGGATAGGAACTACAAAAGATAAGATAAATTCTTAGGATGTTTTTAGTTTTTGTTTTTACATTGCAATTTGTATGTACTTTTACAATTTGTGTTTTATTTGCACAAATGTATATTTTGTAAAACACTTAGTACATTGCATCTGTGTACAAGTGTGGCCAGAGGTTTTAAGGCTGACATAAGATGTGCTTTGCTGCTTTAGTGTTTTTAGATATTTTTGTCAGATATTCCTATATGGTAAACTGACATATTAATTATAATATTGCTTATTTTACAATTATTACATTCAATTACTTTTATTGACGAATACATCACATATTTATAACCCTTCTTTTTGCATTCACCCGGGTTATCACAAACTGTTGTTCCACCCTTTTTTGAGGATTAATCACAGATTGAGGTGGGGAGTTTTTGACATATTGCTCAGTAAGGATGAAAAAAAATATTTATCTTCAAATTAGCTTCTGGATTACTGGGATAGATTGCTCTTGGAGCAGGTTTTGATGTCATTCTTTTTTCATGGCAGCATTCTTAGGAAAGACTGTGAGTGAGCCCACTCCCTTAAATAAGTCAGACGTTGACTCCATCAGAGGGAAATTTTAGCCCAGTCCTATGTAGTCCAGTCACTATTTCTGCAGAATTTAAGGATTTTCTTAACATTTCTTCGTGAGAAATGACTTACTTGCTGCTCTTGACATCAGGACATACTCCAAATCTTTTTTATAAAAACAACCACTTTCCTTGAAGTTTTTGATGATCAGATAAATTGTTGATTCGGGTACAGTCTTACAGATATGCAAAGCCATAGTGACTGCCCATATTTCCTTGAATGCAATCATGAATAACAGCGTTAGGCTCTTTTAGAACAACCAGTATACTTGTTTAATTCAGTCAG
>JAYDZG010000043.1:14670596-14681143 GCA_034509265.1 Microcambeva bendego
AAGTACAAAATTGATTTTCTTTCTAAAATTAGAGCGTGCGGCTTATACTCAGGTGCGGTTTATAGGCCGGAATTTACAGTAGTTTTCTTTCAGGCAAAAAAAATAAAATAATAAAATAGTACTTTGCCCTAACAAATGCATTTAAGATTGTGTTGCAAAAATAAATACACCCTGATTAAAATATTAGGAGCAAAGCCAAAGGTAAGACTGCAAATTCAACAACAGGTGTGTCTAATTATTTACTGAACACTTAACTACAATAGGGCTTTACTTTCCAAATAAACCTTTCCATTCACAAGAAGATAATTTAAAAAAAAATAGAACTGCAACCATCTCACAGAGATGTATTTAAAACCTAAACAGGAGTGTCTACTGATAAGAAAGGCAGAATGAAGGAAGCCTCTCCTAAAGCACAAGAAAAGCATATTTAGAATTTGCCAGGACCCATGCTGAAGACATAAAGACACTATAGGCTGGAGTTATTAAGCATAACCAAGATCAATGTTTTTTGATCTGATGGCTTCTAACCTGTACTGTGTTGCAAAGTTGAGTTGTAAAAAGAGAAATACATGGTGCCCACAGTGAAACCTGGTGATGACACTGTCCTTATGTGGGGCATCTTGAGTGCTACTGATGTTGAGGAGCTGAACTTCATCGATGGTATCATGAATCACAGATGCACTGCTCTATACTGAAAGAGAAGATGCTACCATCTTTCTGTACTCTTTGTGCTTGTCCTACATTGCGATGATCCAAAACCCATGTGTAAGACTACCGGGCAAAAGTGATTCAGTGGCCTAGTATGTCTCCTGATCTGATCCAAATCAAACACCCATGAGGAATTCTGAATAGACTATTTGAGAATCACTCTCCATCCAGGCTATAAAAGAGGTAATTCTTGAGAAATGGAAAATTATATTGCTATTCATTCCATGTCTATTAGACTGAATGCTATTCTGAAAAACATGGCAGTCATACAAGTACTAGATTTAGTAGTTTTTGATGTGGGGTTTATTCATTTATGCATCAACTAATTTTACTAATACTGAAAATTTCATAATGTAAGTTTTATTATTAAAATTACTTTCAGATTATGTAAATGTTCTATGAGACTCAATCTTGTAAAAATGTTGACAATTGTTCATGAGGTATTGATTCAAATCTTAATTAATGCTGTATGTATTTTATTATTGTATAACATTTTAGGCTGGCACTGTAAACCGTGGCAGTGAGGTGATTGCTGCTGGAATGGTTGTGAATGACTGGTGTGCCTTCTGTGGTTTGGATACAACAAGCACAGAGCTGTCAGTCATTGAGAGTGTATTTAGACTCGGAGAAACACAGCCAAGTGCTATAGCCACCAGTATGAGAGACTCCCTTATTGACAGGTACAGTTCAATTACTTCATTATTTATATTATCAGTTTTGCTTTGCTGCATGTTTTTTCCTTTTTAGATTTACTTTATATTTTCTGTTTAGTGTTTCATCAAGAACATGTATAGTTTACAGAATTATTATCCCCTTTAATTCTGACAGACTGATTGCCCAACTCAAATCCGAGAAATTTTCCCTTTATTAAGAGAAATATCCCATGACAATTTTGTCACAATCATACTTTATGCTGTGATGTTGGGTAGTGTGCTGTGTTTGGCCTTTTAACTGGATCTATAAGTTCAGTTAAAAATATCTTATTTGACCAAACCACTTTGACACATGGCATGAGAATCTAAATTTCTCACTTTTTTTCCCTTTACCTTGCAATGTGATTTTATTCATCTGAGGTTTCTCACAAACCAAACCTTACAAAGTCATGAATACTTCACAGATCTCATCAGATGTTTAGGTAAGATAGCTGCAAGTAAGAAACCCTGGTTTTGTGTAGATACAAAACGGGTACGCAATTAATTAAATAACCTGCTGACTGTAAAACTCCATTTTGTAGTTTTAGATTGATGTAATGGACAGGAATAATGGTTTTGCTGCTGTACTTTGAAAGATGCCGTGACGTAATTTTTATGTGTTACCAAGTGACGTTGCATACAGATCATCAGTACACTAAAATTAATACCCAATGCCAAAGATTTAAATTGTGCATATAGTGGTTAAAACTACACTTGATTTTTTTTTCTGTTCACAGTTTGACATAAATGCAGCATGGTTTTAAAAAGGACAAATCTGAAGATGGAAATTACCCACCAAGTGATATGTTTTAGGCCTCTTCCACCAGAGACTGTACCATATAAAAGGTTTTGTATTGTTTGAACATGCGATATCGACTACATTTATCAACTACCATGAGAATCTCTGATCTGTTTTCATGCAAGATTATAGCAAGTGTTCTATAAGGAGTACTTTTCTGTGAAGCTATACTTGTGATTGCTAAGTTTATCACTTTCATTGTGTACATGTAGTGTATTATTAATAAAGCCTTGCAGTGCCAACACTTAATATTGTACGGATCCATGATCAACTGGTTTTTAGTTAAATGCACATTATAACGATCACTTTCTAATATCCAGAGAAACATCCGTGCCCAATGTGGAAAGCAGCTAGGCAGGCTGGAAGTTACTCAGTTAGGGCCAGGTAGGTTGTCACAGGTATCTTGACCCATGCTGACTGCAGTTCATACCACCGCTGCTAGAATATGCTTGTGGAAGGATCTATACAGCAAACATAACTATCGAGGTGGTCCCACAGATGCTCAAATTGATTCAAGTCTGGGAAATTGGGGGGACAGGGTAATACTTGCTACATGCTCTTCTGTCCAACTTTAAACAGTTGTGGCTGTGTGACATCGCATATTTTTGCTTGAAGATCTTATCCGCCCCAGGAAAAATGGTGTGTGTGTGCACATAACCAGAAGAAAAGTTTAGTATGTTTTATTAGCGCTGTAATGTGGCAACACTCAAGCTACACATAGCAGTTGTGGTCCTTTAACAGTAACCATGACAAAATATTCTTTGGTCTTTTTCTATATTTAAGTAGCAGTTGTATTCAGGCATGTTCCATGTAAATCACAGTATTACAATAAGGAAACTGGCATACAATAAGAAATGTAAAAGCTTGGAAATGGTTTAATTAGGTTTTACTCAATACTTTGTGAGGGATAAAACAACAACGTAAATAAAATACAAAATTCAGCAACAGAATAACAAAATAATTGAATGATAAAATAAGCAACACATAACGCATGCAAAGTGACAAACATGTAAGGCCAGCCAAGGCAAAGTGCTAATAAGTTGCATGTTTTTTAGTGAAATTCTCCCCACTGATACATATCACAATGGAAGATAATGTTTTATTATGAACAAATGAAATCTGTTGAAAAGGCATCCGGCAATACATTTAACAGTAATACTCCGGCATTCATGATAATCTTTCTGGAATGCATTTTAGAAACTAATGTCAACAAGGGAACTGATATTGCTATCACTCAAATGGCACATTAAATTAAAATTTCATTTATTATTTTTAAGCCCTCCCCAAAGATAATTTGGAAATATTAACACAACTGCTAGATTTGGGTTGGGACGAAATACTAGAATACTTTGGCAGCTAACTGACCCATAGTGGGAAGCATAATGTGATTTCCTTGGCATTTTGTATAGTAGCTTGTAGATCTAATGGTATGTTAATTTAATGATTTATCTGTCGGCTAACAAAACAAATATAGAACTCATTTGGTACAAATAACAATATAAAATCTAAACTTGATAAATCCAAGTATATTTGAAATACTAAGTATTAAATTGAGTCTGGTAACACTTAAAAACTTCATCCCCAAAAGTAAATAACATCTTGATTAGAGCTGGTCAAATGTTTGAACAGCCATTAAGATGGTGATGGGGGTTCACCAATGCAGTGCTTCCAAAGATTTTATCAGCCATCAAGAGCCGGTTTTGTCATGCATGCAAAAGCATCATGCTTTTTGTTTGGCTGCCCATAATAACAGGTAAGAGTCTTTACACCACAAGCATTCTAGAACAGGCGTCGCCTTTAATAGTCCTGAGACCATTGTTAATAGAGCTAAAAAGTTTAAAATCCAATGAAACAAACAAAATGTAATCAGTGTTAGGACAAGCAATCAGAAAATAACTGAAATTACTGTTTTTGCCACATGTAAGTCCACATGTATTGTTTTTCAGTAAAGTGGTCAGACGATGTGAAAATGCAGTAATGTTCTGCTTTACATTTTGGCATGTAATTAACTTGTCACTGTGGAAAGGCAATAACAGGTATTACATCTTCCATTTTCCACTGTAGTAAGAGCATCAATTTGGCATTAAAATTCTCATTTATTTCTGAGACCTCTTGAATCTAGGTTGATTCTACAGGTTTGAAACATCTGCTCAAGTCAAATTGCAAAGGGTAAAATTCTTTACATTTATGTGATTCCGGGAGAAAGTGAATAATACAAGAATATCTTGACTATAGGAGCAATATATTGACCCTTACAAATCCATATTATAACGAATTACAACCCAAAATGTGGGATACTGTCACCTTGGCTCAGCTCTAATGCTATGTTTGTAAATAACCAGATCCAGGTAAACAGATCTTTTCAAGCAGCAGTGCTTAAGCCATGCAAAGGTTGTAGAATACAATAAGCATAATTTGGATAACCTGCACAAATGTCAAATGTCAGTCACCTTTGCACCTACTTGTTAAAAAATTCTCTGTCAGTTCAATAAAGAGGATCGTAAATTTAGTTTTATGATTGACTCAAGTTCTTAAAATCATTATTTTTGGTCAAATGTCGATAAAAGCCCTTCATAACTATGGGCCTACAACTTTGGTTCAAGCAATGTAGCAGTCCAACTCACAGAGCCATTGAACAAACACGAAATACAGCAGCACATCTAGAACAGCAAAGTAAAAAACTGATCAAAGCAAAAGAAAATGTGCCCTATGTCACTCACCACAGTGTGAGTACTGATCTATTTTCTTTTCTTTTTTGTGTGGTCATTTTTCCTTTTACCACAAAGACAATTTGGCAGGTCCCACGACAACACCTTTCTTTTAAAATCTAGTGCACATACTACAACTGGAAGCACTAAAGAACATTGATTATTGCATAAAACCAATTAGCATGTCTTTGTATTTATGATTTAATGAATAAGTAGAATTTGGCCATTTTAAAATCAATTCAAAGATATTTTGTATCTTGGAAGCACGATCATAAACAGCAATAATTCTCTGACTGTAAAACAAATTGATTCTTTTATCGATCAATAGTTTTTCAGGAAGCACACTACCAAAACACATTAGCAGCAAGACAGATAGAAAAAACAGGACCACAAACAGCAAATGGAATACAGAAAGGCATTGCTGTAACCTTGCAGGTTATGGCCACTTTGAAGAACAAGTTTAGTTGATTTCTTCCTTTAAATCCAACCTGAAACGGGTTTAATGAAATATTTGTTAGATCATGCCACCAGTCAAAATGTATAAGAACAGATGAATGATGGTAAAAAAGCCTTTAAGTAATTTATTTATTTGTAATCAATTGCTACTTTGTTTAATATTAAAAAGAAAATAGTAAGATTTAGAAGTATTCAGGCTTCAAGCAATTAGTGTGACCACCTTTTGTTCATTTTGGAAACACTATTAAGTATTTTGGTGTATGTATAGCATTTCAGTTCTCATCGGATACAATATGTTTTTTGACCAAAAACACCAGCTTAGAATTTTAGCACTATTCTGGTATATCGCTGTTGGTCCTGGCTTTCCAATGGGGAACACATTTTTCCTGCTAGTACAAACAGCTTATATGTTATATGTTTTAGTTAGGCATATTTTTGTTCTGTGTATTTGATTTAAGCTTGCTTGTGTTTTGACCACTAGTCTGCGTGTACATGCCTGTGAATGTGCACGTAACTCACCATTCTGTGACACCAGAGACAAAATCAACCTGTCTCAGATCTATTTCCACCTGAACAGTAAAAGTGTAAAATTATGTCACACAATTGTATTGTTTTTGTAATAAAATATTTGGTTTATTTATTAGCATTGTCATCTGCACTTTGGTAATAATTTATACAGTCAGTCATGTGGCATTGACAAAGCTAAAGCTAGAGGTCTGCGTGGGACAGATTTTTAAAAATCCGCTCCCCCTCGATTTCCTTTGTGAATGTGTCTGTCCGTCGGTCAGTATTCTTTATATTTATCATTAATATATTGAGGGTTTTTTGCTTGGATGGTCTATTAACTTGGAACTGCTTCCATTTTCTTTGCAACAGAGTGCCAGTCGCGCATCTGTTATCCTCATGAAGTTCCTTTTAGAATTGCATTTCTTTGTGAGTTATTCTCAATGCTGAATGCTAGATCAAGAATTATGTACAAGACAGTAATTTCTGCCAAGGAATTTCTTCTTCAGAAAGAAAAAATAAAATGAAATTAATTAATTCAATTAATTGAATAAATAACTTGAATAAATTGAACTACTACTACTACTACTACTAATAATAATAATAAAACACTTCAAATATTATTATTGCATGATTATTATCATTTTCATTATGTATTTGCGGGATTTTTCTACATGTGTATGTGGTCTGACACCCGCATTGTCTGGATTTATTAAATGCCCACTCCCGCCATAACAATTAAATTCAATCCTGTGCCACAAGATATTGTGATTGATCCCGCAGGAGTGCAGATGATAATAATAATAAAACACTTTAAATATTATTATTGAATGATTATTATCATTTTCTAGACTAATTATTTATTTGTGGGATTTTTCTACATGTGTATGTGGTCTGACACCTGCATTGTCTGGATTTATTAAAAGGCCCGCTCCCGCCAATAACAATTAAATTCAATCCTGTGCCACAAGATATTGTGATTGATCCTGCGGGAGTGCATACCTCTAACTGAATTAACTGGTTCCAATTACAGCACTAGATTTGAATCCAGCAAGGATGTGGTAGAGTTAGGTATTGTCACAATAATATATAGCTAATATAAAGCTAAAACTGGCATCAATTAAAAATGCATGTTAACTGAACTAAAATCTCCACACAAAAAAATCCAACAATGTGTAATTAATTCCGCAACAAATTATGACCTTTCTGAAAACAAAGGAAGTTCCAATCCACACAAGTATGGGATCAGCTACACAACACTTAACAGAAAAAGATGTTCAATTACCACAATTTGACACATTTAACTGAAAATAAAAATCATTAATTACTTACCTGACCAATGACATCTTTGTCTCGACTCATGAAGGACGAGCTGTGCTTCACACAAATACTCAGAACACGCTGCTGAGCTTCCTCCACAGTCATGTCGTATTCAAACCTTACAGATATAATTGTTTTGAAAACATCATCAACTTCTTATTTATAATAATAATTAATTGTTTGTAGTGGCTAATCCTGTAGATTTCTTCCATTACATTACATTTAATGTGAATAAAAACACCAATATTACAAAATAACATATTTAACATTCTATTTAATATGATGGTATAAGCGAATTTGAGTAACTGCTCTTAAACTTTGTCTTCAGTAAATATAAGATTCGACTCAAAATTTTCTCGACTCTAAAGTTTATTTCCACTCTTGAAACTCTTAATATAAAGTATTTATAGATGCTAAGCGTTTGAGCTAGCCCACCAATGCTAACATTTGAATGTATCAGTGCTTTCAGCCTGGCACATCATTAAGTTTAAACACTCAGCAGATTTACCCAGTTTCATAGTGATGGATGTAAGAAGAGAGGCAGCTGAAGTGATGCACTTGTGCCTAGTGCCTACCATACGAGCCTGTGGGGCAGTGCTATGATCTGGGGTTGCTGCAGTTGGTCAAGTCTAGGTTCAGCAACATTATGTGCAACATTTTTTGGCCAGGCAGTGTATAACAAATGTATGCACAAATTCTTCTACACACCTTTCATCAAACTCAGGATTTAGGTCTTTCTTTTTCACGGCTGTCTTTTTCTTTGTGGCTTTATTCTTATCAGGGAGCAGAATCAGGGACACATAGGTGTCTAAACCCTCTTTGGATGAAGTCACCAGGCCTCTAACACAAATAACATAACAAGAATGTATTACATGTATGCAGTAAACCACTGTTTAGACCAACAGTTTAGATCTGTTAACTCAGAGCTTAAAGGGCAAACGATTGTCAAGTTGATGCTTCTTTAAAGCATGCATTGTAAAATCGTACATAAACTAGATCTCCTCTAGGTCAAGAGGAGAAACATTGATGCAGAATGAAGACTAAGCACAGACCACCATACTGAAGATTGCTAAAGCACAAGACATAAAATGGTGTAAGACATCTGGTTAGAAAACCAAATTTAAGTATTTTTAAAAACCTGAATTCAAAATAAAAATGTTTTAAAAATATTTTAAACAATAAAAACAGTGTAATTACTGTGCTTGCATTTTCTTTTTCATCTTTTTCTTTTTACTTATTCATCAACAAGTTTACACAGTCATAGACAATTATTGTCTCCAATTCACATCACTTACATGTTTTTCGACTGTGGGAGAAAACTGGAACACCCAGAGTAAACCCATGCAAACTACATTGGAGAACATGGAAAGTACAAACAAAAAGGACCATACCACCTAACCTGGTGATCAAACCCAGGTACTTCTTGCTGTTCTTGTTGTGAGGTGACAGTGCTACCCACTTGGCCACCGTGTCGTCCTATTCTCAAAAAGTTCACAAATGTACCAGCCTCCTTACAACAGTTACCAAATATTTGCAAATTGTTGTTATACTGTATAATGCTGTATAAAAATGTGATCTGATTATACACATCTAATTTGTACTTCTTTACTCTTTTGGTGGTTTTGACTACATCAAGCCTCATTTGTACATCTTTTAAAATAAAATAAATTAAAACAAATTACAAATGTGAAACAGACTATATACAGACCTGCAGGAGTGAATGACCACAACAACTTTCTTCTGGTAGGACAATGATATTCTGATCTGTCCAGTAATGGCTGCCTGCTTGTTACTCAGTACAGGGCCTGTACCAAGTGCCATGAGTGCTGCCATCTTAGAGTCCAAGATCTGTATTTAAACAGAAACAAATATAAACGTCTTTTCCTTTGCATTAATTAACGATTTTACTTTTTAAAAAAAATCAAAGGCCACTGTCGAAAGCATTTTTCTTCTAAGAGCATCCGTGGTTAGAAAAGATAATCAAAAAGTATTCAAACTAATTAATATCTAGCGTGTGTCTGTCATGAATGTAACCAAAAGTGTAATACATGATGCTAAAATGCTAATAAACAAAAAATAACAAACTGTGACTATCAGAATGTATTTGACCTGAGAAGTCACATGCTTCTTGCTTTAAATCTCAACGTAAAGCTGTTTGATCAGAGTTTGATTCTAGAATCATATAAAACTTCACAAAACCTCTTTAAAGAGACCCTTAAAGAGATCACTATTTTTTGAACAATTTTGAACAAACTTCTTTTGTAAACAGTTATAGATGCGTATGTCAGTCAATGTGACTGGGTTTTGTCGGGCTGTAAGTGTTAAACCCAAATCTAAGGTGTTTAGTTTGATTTAAAAATGTGCCTGTCTACGTGACACACATTTATACTGTTTGTGCCAACACGCTTGTGCCAAGCGTGGGACAGCAGTAAAATGATAAAAACAATAAAAAGTAGTGACATGACACGAGTTCTCGCAAGTTTAAATCATGACAACATTTCTTGTCAAGTTTGAACCTTACTTGTGGGGAATAGAATGTAAAAAAAGGGATCTAGCAACACAGCAATAATGACAGCTCAGCAATAAGAACAGTAGAACATTTATATTAATAAAATAATTTATGTGAAACTGAAACATCAACACAATATATTTTTTTTTATTTATATAAAAGGTGTATACATATATATATTGCTCCGATAGTGGCCTTCAGCTCTTCTGAACTGTTGGGTCTGGCGGATCACATCTTCCTCTTCACAAGATTTTCTATGGGGTTAAGGCTTTTCTATGGGGTTAAGGTCAGGCGAGTTTGCTAGCCCATTAAGAACAGGGATACCATGGTCCTTAATCCAGGTACTGGTAGCTTTGGCACGGTGTGCAGTTGCCAAGTCTTGTTGAAAAATGAAACCTGAATCTCCATAAAGTTGGTCAGCAGGAGGAAGCATGAAGTGTTCTAAAACTTCCTGGTAGACGGATGCTTGGACCTTGGACCTCAGAAAACACAATGGACCAACATCAGCAGATGACATGGCACCCCAAATCATCACTGACTATGGAAATGTTACAATGGACCTAAAGCAATGTGGATTCTGTGCCTCTCCTCTCTTCCTCCAAACTCTGGGACCTTGATTTCCAAAGCAAATGCAAAATTGACTTTCATCGGAGAACATAACTTTGGACCACTCAGCAGCAGTCCAGTCCTTTTTCCAAAGCCCAGACGAGGCACATCTGACGCTGTCTCTTGTTTAAGAGTGGCTTGACACAAGGAATGCGACAGCTGAGACCCATGTCTAGCGTACGTCTGTGAATGGTGGTTCTTGAAGCACTGACTCCAGCTGCAGTCCACTCTTTGTGAATCCCCCC
>JAYDZG010000043.1:14704644-14714676 GCA_034509265.1 Microcambeva bendego
ATTTCACAGAAGTTTGATTTACTTGGAGTTATATTGTGTTGTTTAAGTGTTCCCTTTATTTTTTGAGCAGTGTATATATTAAGTATGGGGGACTTTATAAAGGCCTTTGCTGCAAAATTCAAATTTCTACACTGGTATTTATTATACTTGATTATTATAAACTGCAACATATTAGCATATAAGCAATGACATTACCCGCAGTACAGTGCTGATGTGGATACGGCTGGAAGGGCCAGACTGGTTCAGCTGAAACCACTCATCCAGACTAAGATCAGAAGAAGACAGAAGACGAGAGAGAGGGATGGACAAACTGCCCAGTTCCTGTACACGGTCATTATCTTTCACCTGAGCAAAAAACAAGAAAGAGCAGTTAATGAGGGCTGAAATTCAAAATTAAAGAGAATGTATTTTTTTCTTTCAGTAAAGTAATCAAAAATGTCATCTCAAACCACCTATTTAAATAATACTGAACATGTATAACAAAGACAAGTTGCATTAGTTTCAGTCAAACTCCTTGCTATTAGGTGAATAAAAAATATATTTTACACAGAATAAAGGCTAAGTGAGTAGCACTGTAACCTTAAAGCAAGAAGGTCCTGGTTTTGATCCCCAGGTAGGGCAGTCCCACAGTCCAAAAACATGCAGACAGGTTAATTAGAGACAATGATTTGTCCTATAGATACCTAGCCACTGGGTAAACTGGTGCATGACAATGCACTATAAGCACTTCTGTAAGTTGTTCTGGATAAGAGCATCTGCCAAATGCCAAAAATGTAAATGTAGTGCTGGTCCCATGCCTAATAAAATAACTTACAAAATCTATTTGTAATAGTTATTTGTAATAGCTATTACAAAATCTTCAGTTTTAGTCAAATTAGTTGATGCATAAATGAATACACCCACTTCAAATACTTCTACATCTACACTGTGTGCACAATTACTAGGCAAGTCTTATTTTTGAGAATTAATTTTATTAATCACCATCTACAGTGCTCTCATTTAATCCAAAGTTTTAATAAGCCTCAAACATGAATGTTTAAGAAAGTGAGGTTTTGGCTTCTTTGGAAAATATCTATATGTGCACAATTATTGGGCAACTATTATTGTGAAAAAATATTATGCAGTTAAATGAAAAACACAGATTTTCCCATCTCACTTTTTATTTTCATCTGTTTAAGTGAGAATTATAAACAAACAACTAAAAACTTTCCAACAAACATTTCTGACATTTTTTTTTAATCAGTGACCAATATAGCCACCCTTCTTTTTACTGTGATAAGCCTTCCATTCATGGAGTCTGTCAGTTTCTTGACCTGTTGACGATCAGATTTTTGTGCAGTAGCAACCACAGCCTCTCAGACACTGTTCAGAAAGGTGTATCCTTTTCCTTCACTGTAAATCTCCCGTTTAAGAATTGCCCTCAAGTTCTCAATTGGGTTCAGGTCAGGTGAGGAAGGGGGCCATGTCATAAGTTTTTCATTTTTAAAGCCTTTACTGGCTAGCCTTGCAGAGGAGTACTCAATGCATGTGATGGAGCACTGTCCTGCATAAAAATCTTTGTTTTTTGAAAGATGCAGACTTCCTGTACCACTGCTTAAAGAAAGTGTCTTCCAAAAACTGGCAGTAGGCTTGGGAGTTGATTTTGAGTCCTGAAAATCATCTGCAACCCAAAAAGGTCCAACCAGCTCATCTTTAATAATACCAGGCCATACCAGTACCCCACCTCCACCTTGCTGGCGCCTGACTCAAAGTGCCCATTATGATCCAGCCACAGGTCCATCCTTCTGGTCCATCAAGAGTCACTCTCATTTCATCAGTCCATAAATCTTCAGATATTTCTTGGACCAGTCTAGATGCTTCGGCTTATGTGTCTTGTTCAGTGGTGGGTTTCGCCTTCATTCTTGGTGCTTGACAGAACTGAAAGATAATGGGTTCCTGGTAGCTTCACGAAATTCTTCTCAAATCCTTGGCAGTTTATTTGTGACTTTTTTCTCTCAACACGTTTCTTGCAACCCTGTTGACTATTTGTAACAAAACGTTTGATGGTTCTGTGATCACTACCCAATATTTTAGCAATTTCAAGATAGGATAGCCAGGATATTGGGTGGCGAGTGATGCTCAACTTGTTCCTTCAAAATTCCTCATGGGTGTTTGATTGGGATCAGATCAGGAGACATGCTAGGCCACTGAATCACTTTTACCCTGTTCTTCTTCCAAAATGCAGCAATGGTGTTAGATGTGCATTTAGGATCATTGTTGTGTTGGACAACAACCAAAGTAACAGAGAACAGTACATAGCAGTACATAAAGTCGTGAAAAAAGATTTACCACTTCCATTTGTGTTTGACCAAAATTAGAAGTATTTTTCTATTATAATATAATTCTTATTCTAGTTTATAGAATAAAACAACACAGCTCATTTTGGTAAAACACATTTTGGTGAAGTGGTCTCTTATTTTTTACCATGACCATTTATATATAAAATCACTTTGACACTGATAATAAATAATGTACCACCTTTATTATATTATACCTGGATTTCAATGTCTTGTTTATAAGGATCTTGAATAAAAAAGGTGAAGGCATCTTCCCACACAGGATTGACCGTGTTCCAGGAAGTCTGCATGGAAAAATGTAAACAAGAAGTTTCACTTTTAGTTTTGCAACAATTCAAAAACAAGAGGTGTGTGTGTGTGTATTTCTTACTCTGCTCTCTCGCTTTGTATCCCGCACAGAAAGCTGCACCATGGGACTGGGATCCCTATTTCCCTTTTTCATCTGAAAATGACAGCATAGTATTTATACATTATAGAACTACATAATGCACAATAAGGTTTTCTGAGCCTTTTGAAAATGAACCAAATGTACAGGCTACTTTACCAGGGCTGAAATATATGGTGGCTAATAAGCCACAAATATAAATATAAAATGGCTAATTACAAAATCAAAAAGTATTTATGAAGCAAACCAAAATCAGCAGCCCAAAGCCAAAAAAGAGGACTATGAAGATGGAGATGAACAAGGGCTGAATAGTGAACTACATGAAAGCTGCTAAATCCAACAGCATATAACACCACAAGACCTCAATAAATAATTGAGAAAGAACAAAAAACTATGAAACCGCCAGCAACCATAAATAAAAAAAACATTCCAAAACCACTCCATCCCTGAATATTTTACCAGGATGGCAAAAAGCAGGAGCCAAAATGGTGCTTATTGTCTCATAAAAAAACAATGGTTACAATGCTGGTGGGAAAAAAATAGCTCAAACAAGCCTTGCATCACTGCCTCAGAAAGATGATTCAAGACAGTACAGGTGAGACAAAGAAGCTAGCAGAGAGATCATGCATCTTGTTTCTTCATGCTGCCCTTCTGGACATTGGTGGCTGTACAATGCTATACAGCAGGTGGACATATTAAATTAAAACTCCCTCGATATTCCATGAACATGTTGTATCAGGGAAAAAATTCTGTTAAGAATATTCTTTCACAAATGTCTGTAAAGACGCTTAATTTTACATGCTTGTGGCATATATGGACTACGAAAAACTCCTGAATTCTGTAACTAGGAGGTATCTTAACACTTTTTCTATATAATGAATCCAATACTATAGTTTTTGAACCACTGGTTTCACTTTTACACACTAAGATCCCATACACCATAAATGCTTAACAACGACAATAAGGGCCCCATTGGTTCTGTGGTAGACGGAATTTACATGTTTGTCACTGCAAATCAATACAAGGTTACTGTTTTGATGTCTGTGTTCCATACTATATTTACACCCCTTGTTTTTAATAGGTACCATGCCAACAGCTGTTTTCCACCATATTTGTAATCAACGTGTGCAGTATATGCAACTCTCTGTGCCCTTTGTCCCATACTTACTTTTGCAATTTCTAGCATGGAAGAGCAGTATTGTGTATTATTTAATGTACCTGTTTTATTTTCCTACCTTGTATTCCTGTTCTGAATCATGTAATTATGTCTGTTGTAGTGTATTTCCCAGCTAGTCACTTACCAGTGTTCTAATTTCCTGTGTTCTACCCTGTTTCATCATTTTTGATGTTTTATGCTCCTGTGTCCTATCCTGTTCTCCTTTCTAAGCCCACAGTCACCAAAATGTTTAGTGTTGAAACAAAAAAAGCAAAAAGCAAAAAATCAAAGCAACTCTTCAACTGTACAGTTAGTACATGCTCAGATAGTCTGATAATAGTTTCCATGTCTTATGCACAGAAAAAAGGAAATGAAAGTGTGACTCACCGGAATTGCCTCTGCCTTGTCCAAATACACTGCTAGAATGGCTGCTGAGGGTGGTTTTGCTGTTGTACTTTGAAAGGCTTCATTTTTCTTTAGAACCTAAAAGAGAGTGTAAAAAAGAATTATGTAAATATCAATAATAAAGTTGTTTTTATTTGTTAATCTCATTATTAGTTTTTATTCTAATAACTTTTAACATATTAAAAAGATTGAACGCCTCTCTAACACTGTTTATCCTTATCTGCCCTGTGATACACACATACACGTTTAAAAAATGAGAGTGGGAATGTACATTTGTACTCACCATCTTTAAGTCTTCAGTGTTTTCAGTAAGTGTTAGCCATTCCATTTTGAGGTGAACCCGTCCAGTTGGAGTTTCCTTCAGAGTGAACCACTAAAGACAATAATGCAAATAATAACTGAATAATACTACACAGTTAACTCTTGGAATTCGTGGGGGTTACAGTCTAAGAGCAGCCGCGAACAATGAGACATAAAACGAGAATAATGGACGCAGTCCAAAAATTATAAATGTCCATTTTTATCATTGAAGTGTTATGTGCCCGCCCACTGACACTCCAGAAGACTCAATTATGGAGTGCCAAGGTGTCTTACTAACCAACAAGTGGCTGAACCTGGAGCAGAGGCGTGAGTTACAGCTTAGAAACTGTACAGTTCAATTACTATGAAGCACACTTTCTTTGGTAAAAAGTAGTTTACCTTAATAGAGAAACTTCAAAATGATTGTGTTTAATATTGAGTCAGCCATAATATTTAGATTTGGAAATGTACCATTTCGACACCTCTATAGAGTAGATTATATCTTTTCGCATCAATTTAAACTTAACTAGTATACACAAGACTCACTTTGTTCCGTTGTGTAAAGCAACTGCCTATTTTATGCAATTACATTAGCTAAATGAATGCACACTAGGGAGTGTAGCCTTATTTCATTACTCTCCGTATGTTGTTGTCCTGCATCCTGATCATGCTGATGTTGTTGGCTGAATTCATATTACAAAATAAGTAAATTATATGTTCCTATAAATTATATTCTTAATAATGTAGCATTAAACACATGAAAAATATATATTGCCAGGAAAAAAACATTAAAATGCAGAGGTTATTACAGAATTCCTCTATTTTGTCAGGGTTTTATGCAAATTCATGTAGTTAGGTTCATAGGAAAAATCCTTGAACGAGAGTGTCCGCAAATCCTGAAACATGAATAAGCAGGGGTTTATTGTATTGACTTTTCAAGGTTTTGCTAGAGAAAAAAAACTACCAGTGATTTCATTCATTCAGGAGAAACTGGTAATTTTTAATAATAAATATTAACAACAAAATAGTGAAAATAAATATACCAAAAAATTCTTTTAACATTAATTCTTCATTCTGGTTTTGTAAGTGCACCCAGGTGGATCAGCTGGGTTTTTAACTAGACACCATTGTCTGAGCTCCCCGACTCAAGACTCAGCATTGCTGGCTGGCTGGGTGCCACCCTAGCCATTAGGATGCACAATCAGTGCATTTTACTGCCAGTACCAAGCCTAGATAAATAGGAGGATTGCGTCAGCAAGGGCATCCGGGGTAAAAATGATGCCAAATCAATAATGCGGACAGCAATTTGCTGTGACAACCCCCAACAGAAGCAGCCAAAAGGATTCACTTATAAGTTTTGTAAATATAAGTAAACACTAAACACTAAGCACTAAACACCTATTACACACACATAAAAAACACACAAACAGAAACTTTGATTTAGAATGAATTATGATATTGCCCTCACCTCATCAAAAATTCCACACTTTCTCACAATTCCCAAATCCATCGAAGTTCTGTGTATAAAAACATAGAAATAAACATTGAGGACATCCAGAACAAATTAATCAGCAATAAATATAGGACCTTTATATTTAATATTTCATCTGGACAACCTAAATTCATTTGTTAATGATGATGATGCACATTTTTCTACAGTGCATAAGATCATTACACCCATTAACACTGCTCCCTCAGATGACACTGCATCATGAACAGTCCATCAATAGTAGATATAACCACCTGGGCAAGGGATTACTATTTTCTACAAGCACTTTAATACAAGGTTAATTTTGCAAATGGTAATTAAAATTTTATTTTGCAAAAAGAAGCCTTTTATGTTAACCATGCCCATTAAAGTTATCTGTTCTATTATACATCAGGGATGAAACATTACACAATAGACTTGGAATCATGTCCAGTGGTCAGACAAATCAGTATGTGAGATCTCTTTAATTTGTATTATCATATAGGTCACATTTATTAAAATTATCATTATGATAAAACCCAATCCAATATTAATTTGCCAGAACAATTTCCCAGGAAGGTGAAAAGCATGAATAAACATCTGACAGCACATTAATGACAGAACAAAAAAGGTACCTTCCCAGGAAATCATCCTTGTCAGGATCTTTGTCATATACTTCCACCTCTAACTCCTGACCAGGCACTTCATGAACAATGACCTAACCAATACACAAAAACATACACACACTACAAACACCATGGAGCACAAAACGGTGTGCAATGCAAGAAACATAAAAATATGTTAATGAGTTGAATGATTGATTGCATTAATTACTGTAATACATCATGTTACATTTTTCTACTATTATTTCCATTGCCTCCAGTCAGGTGGAAAAATTAGCCTTCCTTGCCTATTCTGTAGCAATTGTAGGCTGATGGTAATTACGTATGGTTCATAGGCTGAATGCCCAGACATAAAGACCAGAGTAAATAAGTGCCAAATTACATTTTAAGAAGTTTGATAGCCACAAACTTCTGACAGGTATTTTGCCAGTCACTGTTGCTCGAACCTGGGTCTGTGCCATCTCTGACCATTTCAAGTGTTTATGTTAATTCCTGTCAAACACACCTACAGTGACCACACAGGTGTAGAAACTGGAAATCAAATTAATAAAAGAGAATTGCCTGTCTAACAAATCCTTTTTAATCCAAGTCTGGAACATGTGTGCATGGGACTTCTTCAGAAAAGTGAAATACAATTCCTGTCTCAGCAGGTCTGAGCTGTTTTGAAGGCATATTAACCAAGTGGCTTTTACATGGCTTTAACGACAGTCTCCAGGCTGTTTATTCCAATGGTGCCCTACACCACTGCAATTAAGAGTATAAAGTTATTCTTTTAAACATTTCAAAAGGTTTGGATGAAAATTGTTGGAAATCTTCTGGCAAACAGTAACATATCAAATATTGTGTCATTTATCATGAATCATGTTTTATGTATCACAATAAAAAGTAATTGAATTTAACATTATTTATTTATAAAGTTCCCATGCATATTTGAATGGAAATTTAATGGTGATAGGTGTTTATGTCTCTAACCTCATATATTTCACCCCATTTAGGGCTCTGTGTATTGTCTTTGTGACAGGACTTGAAGATCTGTGGCCCCACTCTGATCAAAACATAAGGGTCAGACAAGCCTGCCATCACCCCCTTCACATAATTATCCTTGGCAGCCAAATTATCAGCCTCTATTAGATGAATACGAACCACACCCTGAAAAACAACAGCCAATCTATTTAGAATATTTGCAAAGCAATTGCTCTGACAAGCAAAACTGAAAAGCCTTTTCAGTGAATAAATATTAAGTAAGTGTATGTATATGTGTACGTACCCTGGGCAAAGGGGAACGAAGCTGTGCTACTGGAAGATCTGGCACTAGTGGAACAGTAAGGCGATTTGGCAGAACCAAGAAGGAAGCAATGGTATCCATTATCATTGCGTCTGACATTACGCTATTAAACAAAGTAAGGGAATATTATGTTAATATGCCAGTCAGAGATGATAACTAAACTAATTTGTTTGGAAACAAGAATATAAAACAAGACAAGAAAAAAAACTTTTTTAAGTTTTGCTGGCGTCAACACATCCTTGTGTCCTCTCTCTCTATTCATAACAGTAGAATAATTTAATTTATAGAATAAAAAACACAGTTTGGTCAAAAACATAATTTAAAATCATTTAACAATATTTTAAGTAAGTGCTTGACTCACTTCAGTCCTGGGATGTCCAACAGGTTAGTTAGGCCAGTCCAGTTAATTGTAAGTTTCTTGTAGACAAAAAATAAATCAAGAACAGAGATTGACATTTTGAAAACAGGACAATACACTTTTGAGTCACATAATTATGACCACTTGCTCATTTCAATAGCTGCAGAATGTAGTGTTTTGTGAGCTCACATGGTGTGGAATGCACTCTTAACCGATTTGCTTATGAATCCATTCTTGCAGAACATATATGCTGACTGCCATCTCTGGGGGATAGGATTTTCCAATAGGAAAATGCAACATGGTTTCATCAACAGACCAAGATTTCCAAGTACTGTGTTTGCCCTATTGTTCCCCAACCTTGAATCCAATTCAGGATCTGTGGTATCTTAATTGCTTTGTTCACACTTCCTCACATCCACTCTAGAAGCTGGGGGATGCACTGCAGTCAGAATGGCTAAAGATACCTGTGATGACCAACCAGGATCTCACTGAGTCCCTCCCAGCCCATCTAGCTGCTGTCCATGCTACATATGATGGTTTCCATTGATATTAGCTGCTGGTCATACTAATGTGACTCGACATCTTACATTTATTATATTTAAAAATGACAGTCAATGTGAACAGAATTTTAAATATACACATGTACATGTACAGTTATTTTGTTTTAAGAAGATTACAGGAACTTACAGGCCTCCGGATAAAGAACATTGTGACCGCCCCCACAATGGGAACATCACCAATCAAAGGTTCCAGAATAACTCTCATCATGCCGTTTAGCTGGAAACGACAGCATCAGCAAATAACATTTGTGCAATTTGTGTAAACATTATAAGCAGAATGCAGCAGTATTATTATGCAGTAGTATTATGTCAGTGCTATTCATTACATAAATTACAATCTAAAAAAATGTTTTAAAAGTAAGTGAGGGATGGGTACTATTGCTCACCTGTATGCCATTCACTCCAGCTTTACAGAAATACCTCTTTACTTCCACATTGATCTCCACATTCCCCACGTAGCTACCAAAAATTAGAATTAACACTTAGACAAAACCAAACAATGTAAACTTAGGCCAAATGTGAAAAAAATGTAAAAACAAATAATTTTGAAGCAGGAATAAATGATAATCATTTTCAATCAAAGTAGTTTGTAAAGATACTGTTACTTAAAGTGGTTAACTATTTGGAATTTGCTAGCCAGTCTGCCTCAAAACCTGGTAATATGTTACCAATGAAACATTGCTTGGTGGGGATGTTAGTAGTCAGTAGGATTGATTATTGTTGTGGGTTAAAATTATATTTTTATTATTAATATATTACCAAAATTCCAACAGCTTGCACATTATACCCACGGAGTGCACTGCAACAGTCTGTACAAATTAAAATGTGATTTTTAAATCAAAGCCACCCTCAAGTACAGCCAGATTTTTTAATGTAAACATTTTGTATTTATATACAGAATTTTGAATTATAAACAACAAGATCCCAATGACACTGGAAGCTGGTTTGTGTCAGTATGTAACCTGTCTGTATGTTAAAGTCTTTACATCTGTGTGTACTTTGTGTGCACTTTGAGTGTGTGTGTGTGTGTGTGTGTGTGTGTGTGTGTGTGTGTGTGTTTGTCCTCTTTTGAACTCTTTTGGTATGTCACCCATAATGTTGTGTGCATTGCAATATTTTGAGCAAAACTGTGCTCTTACACTGCTAATTGAACCTT
>JAYDZG010000043.1:14752929-14763657 GCA_034509265.1 Microcambeva bendego
AGTATTTCACAGTACATACTGGAGTTCATGTGTCCCTCAATGAAATGTAACTCCCCAACACCTGCTGCACTCATGCACCCCCAGACTATGGCATTCCCACCACCATGCTTGACTGTAGGCATGACACACTTATCTTTGTACTCCTCACCTGATTCCCACCACACATGCTTGAGACCATCTGAACCAAACAAATTAATCTTGGTCTCATCAGACCATAGTACATGGTTCCAGTGATCCATATCCTTTTACTGACATGTTTTCAGCAAACTGTTTGTGGGCTGTCTTGTGTACAGACTTCAGAAGATGTTTCCTTCTGGGGGGACAGCCATGCAGACTAATTAGATGTAGTGTGCGGAGTATGGTCTGAGCACTGACAGGCTGACCCCCCCACCCAACTCTTCAATCTCTGCAGCAATGCTGACAGCACTCTTTCAAAGCATTTGGATGTGACGCTGAGCACGTGCACTCAGCTTCTTTGACCGACCAACGCGAGGTCTGTTCTGAGTGGACCCTGCTCGTTTAAAATGCTGGATGATCTTGCCCACTGTGCTGCAGCTCAGTTTCAGAGTGTTGACAATCTTCTTGGAGCCTTGGCCATCTTCATGTGGCGCAATAATTTGTCTTTTAAGATTCTCAGAGAGTTCTTTGCCATGAGGTGCCATGTTGGAACTTTCCGAGCCGTACTACAAAATTGAACACACCTGCTCCCTATGCACACCTGAGACCAACTAACATTAACATGACATTTTGGAGGGAAATTTTTGACATATAGGGTGTACTCACTTTTGTTGCCGGTGGTTTAGACAATAATGGTTGTATATAGAGTTATTTTGAGGGAAGAATACATTTACACCGTTATATAAGCAGCACAGACTACTTTTCATTGTCAGTGTCATTTTGTCAGTGTTGTCCCATGAAAAGATATACTTAAATATCTGCAGAAATGTGAGGGGTGTATTTGATGTAAATACTCCCATGTTGGTCCTTAGTGGCTTAAGAGTATAAACAAGAGTGTCTTTCATAATGCAATGAAATCTGTCATTTAATTTGTTCTTCATTAACCTTTCACCATCAAATGAATTGACACCACTAACAATGTTTACTAGTGCACGCAGTAGTCTAATATAAACATCTACCAAACTGTTTGGTGATGCAACTTTCATTTGTGATATTTTGGCTCAGAGATGGGGAATGCACCCAATGCACCCATAAACCAGTGTTTAAACCAGAGACATCCAAATCATATGTGGCATTTTGATTGTCATGGTTTAACTGATGCCTTGGCAGTCCAGTTGGGAAAAAAAGAAGAAAAATCACTCCTCCATCAATATTATCCCTGTGCATCAGTTGCATGTCAAGAAAATTGTGTGTTGCTACGTCTATTCATGCTCTTCCATCCCTAACAAACAAGCAGAGTATAGCAGTTTATGTATGACATCACAAAAATCAGAACCGTTACAAGCAGGTATTGCTTTTATGTGAAACCAAGGTACGTGCAAGTGAACACAAACAAAACACATCAATTTGGAACTGATAAAACTTTTATTTCACTTTAAATTGTCTTTTACATTTTTTTTTCTGATAACATGTAAGGTGAAACTAGAACTGTTTAAAAGACATACACAAATCTAGTATTACGTCAATAACCAGGGATTTAGTAGGATTTTTTTTGGTCTTTTCTTTTAAACTAGTCTAATTTTTCACAACCACATGTGCGCTACGCAATAAAACCGTCACAGAAGCTAACTGGAGGCAGAATACTGGTCAGTAAAAACAAAAGCAATTGGAGATACCAGATATACAGACAGGCTTGGCTCCACATTCACTACTGTACTTTTTATTTTTAATCTTAAGCATAGAATAACTGTCGTTTGTTCAGCTAATGTGAGATGTGTTTTTCTTCAGTGCATGAAGAGTGTGTCTTCAGTTAAGACACAGATGAGTTCTACACCTAAGGAGAATGTTGATGTGACAAAGTATTGTGACACTGAATCCAAACGGCTAGTCAAAAATCATATGACATTTCAAAAAATCCTCCAATAGCAACAACATTGTAATGATATGAGCTGGATTTTTTTTTACCTTATCTAAAATTAGGATTTGCCCTTCAACACTAATTTAATTCAGAACCAATCAGTGGTCAAGAAGACCCAACAATCACTTTAGCAACCAGTACAGATACATAATCATTAAGAAATGGATCAACAATTGGACATGAGAACAAGCTTTACTACAACTGACTGTTTATGGAAACAACTGGCAAGAAAACTTTCAAAATTATGAATTGTTTGAAAGTGGGCTTACATTTCAATTTAAGATTTATAATTACCTCATGTTACTTCTGCACACGTCCTCTGTTGAATAAGGTTGAAAGAGATTAGGCAAAAATAACATTTTAATTAAGCCAATCTTTGCCAGCACCTTTAGGCCAACTGTTTTGACGATTAAACATTTCAATTAAAAAAGATGTTACCAACTGGTGGAATGTTTTAGCTTCTTGTTAAATTTGAGTACACTGGAATGATGACAACTTGGGTCCCATTTCTCTCTTTGATTCATGCAATGATGAACACTGCACAGCAACTACAGTAATATATGTTAATCAGTGTCACAATACAGCCCGTTTGCTTCCTTTCTGTATGACCGGACTGAATTAAACTGTACATTTTGGAAGAAAAAAAAACTTTGATTAAATCCAATTTACCATGGATGGGAAACTGCAGAAATTATGCATCACAGTGATCAAAGGAAACAGGCAGTCCATTAACCATTTAGATAAAACTTGCATTTGTTGGTACAATAAGTAGAAATAAATGAAAGACTCCATAATGCATAAACTGTTAACATGAATCTTTTCCAAAATAACTGCAGAATCAGGACGAAAAATGGCTTAAAAATTCCTCACAAGCATGTTATAGCCCGATACTACACACAGTTCATACTGCTAGTCATACAGAAAGGTAAGTTAATGTGAAGGAGATGGAGTGGGGAATTATGGGCTTTATGTGTAAGATAAAGAGTGAGGGTGGATTTAAACGGTGAAGTGCAACCCCTTTAGTTTTCACCATCGCCGGCATCTGCATCATCACCCTGGTTTTCTGATGTCCACAGCTAGCAAACAGAAAGATTAAATGTTTTCATTGGGATTTTAATGTCATGTTTTACACTTTGATATAAATTGTGAGATAATGAGCCAAGCACTATTTAAAAACAAACATGAACTGTATATTGATATGCTGACAACATGCATAATCCTTCCAAACTTTTATTTTGGACATTAAAGTTTATTATATCTTGATTATATATATATATATATATATATAAAAAAAACTATGTTTTCATTACAGTACTGATCACAGATTAACATCTGCTAACAGATACAAAAAGCAATAGAGGGGGAAGAGGTGTTTTAAGCTATACTTACAGTAAGGTTGTCCCTTAGTAGCTGCATTATCAGAGTACTGTCTTTATAAGAGTCCTCATTCAAAGTGTCAAGCTCCGCAATTGCTTCATCAAAAGCCTACAGCAATGAGCAATACACAAAACATTTAATACTACAAGTTATAACAATCCTCCTCCTCCATTTGTCCAACAAGGTGTGTTTTAATTACCGTCTTTGCCAAATTGCAGGCCTGGTCTGGGGTGTTGAGGATTTCATAGTAGAAAACTGAAAAATTGAGAGTAAGCCCCAGCCTGATGGGATGTGTGGGCTGCATCTCTTTCTTGCTGATGTCGAATGCATCCTGATAGGCCTTCTGAGAGTTTTCCACTGTTGCTTTGTACCAAAAAAATGAAACAATTAGCAAAAATAAAGAATAACTTATATTAGAAACATCTAAAACAGGCCAATAAAAAGGGTTTTAAAAACACTTTAATTTAAGTATGACTTTTTTTGGTCCATCGAAAATAAAATGACATCACAAGTGAGCATGTATCAATTTTATAAATCAAAGACCATTTTAATAATCTTACATTAATTACACTGCAATTGAATACCCACTAATGCTCAGACATTTGAAGTTACCTTCAGTTAGCTCTATAAATTGTTTATAGACAACTTTAACCATTGCTATATTACAACAAAAGTAGTAAATAAACAACAAAATCAGAACTATTAAAATATCAAAGACATTGTTTAATATTGTCCAACAATATGCTGTTGCAGTTTGCTGTAATGTTAAGATCAAGTGCAATTAGCTTATGTAAATCTGAAGTATGGGAGCAAGCACCCTAGCAGACTAAAGACTAAAGCAGTGTTCCCAATTTCAAATCTCAGAAGGGTGCCAGAGGGGGTTCAGAAATCAATCATTACTTCATAGGAAAGCCCAACTGTGCCTGTATTCTTAGGATCAACATTTATTTATTAGGATTTTAACGTCATGTTTTACACTTTTGGTTACATTCATGACAGACCACAGATTATTCTTTAGTCAAGGTTGATCTTTTCACAAGTCTATATTTAAATACAAACTTGGGGAAACTGTGTCTCTCCAATTAACCTGGCTGCATGTTTTTGCACTGTGGGAGGAAAACAGAGAACCTGGAGTAAACCCACAAAGACACAGGGAGAACATGCAAACTCCACATAGAAAGGCCCCGTACCATCCCACCTGGGGATCGAATGCAGGACCTTCTTGCTGTGAGGCTACCCACTAAGCCCCTGTGCCATCTGAGGATCAACATAACTCTACTCAATACCTCTAAACATGCAATACATGTTTCATTGCAACAGTGGATAGACAATATATGATATATGCTTTATAAATATATAATATATGTACATGATATTCAGCTAGGTACATGTTTAAAACCCTATGAATGTGTGAACATCCTGTGAATAAATATTTATGTATTGCTTATTTTATTTTTAGCACTTTGGCAATGTACTTACATCTCTTTGCATCTCCAGATGCCACTTCAGATAAGTATCTGTAGTAATCCCCCTTCATTTTTAGATAGAATACTTTGCTTTCTGCCATGCTAGCATTAGGTATGAGAAACTTATCCAGTAGACTCTTAGAAAACAGAAAGACTGATGTCAAAGACTGTTGAATTACTATTTACATCAAACATCAGAAAAAAAAATCATCATCACTGGTTTTACTGCTAGCAATAACAGAGAAACAAATACAAGTCCTTGTTTTGAAGTATGCACAATTATTCTATTCAACTGTCAAACTGCTCCTTGAAAATATCACAAAATTTGCTAATTGTGGAGAAGCATTTGTGCCTCAGGTAAGGGCATTGCCATAATTCACCAGCCAATTCTTCTGGGTGAAAAAAAATATCTGTAGTCAGCTATAATAGCTTCTGTTGATTAAAGATTTGTGGGAAACACTTGCCAATCAGAACAGGTGGAGTACCTAAATACATGTTAGCACAAGCCTACACACAATCCAAAAATATTCTGCCCAGCATTCCTCACCAGAACATCATTGCAGATGTCTTGCAGCTCAGTCTCGATCTTCTCACGGTACTCGCGTGCCATCTGCTGTTTCTTCTCATTGCCCTCTGTCTTCTGCTCGATACTGGAGATGACTCGCCAAGAGGAGCGGCGAGCGCCCACTACGTTCTTGTAAGCCACGGACAATAGGTTGCGCTCCTCATTGGACAGCTCAACCCCGCCCTCAGTGACGGCCTTCATGGAGGCAGCCATGTCATCGTAGCGCTCAGCCTGCTCGGCTAGCTTAGCCTTTTGCACAAGGTCGCTTTTGTCCATGTTGAGACTGTGTGAAAACAAATTACAGATTAACTTTCTGAAATTACTTTGTTAGGGGTTACAAAGACAAAGGTACCTTCATTGTGGTGATCTGTAACAAACATTATATTGCCATTGCTGATACACAATATGCTTAAAAAACATGAACAGCCTTTGTGGCAAAAGAATGAAGAAAGCAATTTTCCATTTCTGCAAAAGTGTACCCTTTATAAAGACAACCTGTTATGGAAAAAAATCTAGAATCCTAAACCTCAGCCTACAAAAAACAATTGTGCAATGAATCCAAATAGCATCTATTAACTCTCTTAGCAATGTCATAATCTGGTATGTGTGTCACATGTTTTTCCATTTATAAAAAAAAGTCTGAATGAACACAAGTACTAGAGACATAAAACTATGTACAAGCTCATGTTGACTTGGATTATTAGGGGGACAAAGCATAGTCTGATCATGAAGATGGCAGTTACATTTTCCCCCTGGGTAGTTCAGAACGGGGGGGGGGGACTGGATCACTCCATGCAAACTCCTTACAAAAAGGAGCCAGACCTCCCCACCTGGGGATTGAATCCAGGACCTTCTTGCTGCCAATAAAACAAATAAGACCTCAAGCTGACGAAAAAAATCAACTACTTTAAAATACTGAGTGTTCCAATATCTGAAGCATTGCTTTAACAGAGAGCACCCAAGCTTTCTTCTCACCAATATCTGGCTTCACTGTTTGGTAGCTTTTACAGTGGTAGAAGCGCAGTAAGATGTCACCAAATAGTGCTGCTCTGTAATACTTAAAACAAATAATGTATGTACATAAGCACAGAAACAAACGCTGAAGCAAATCTGCAAAGCTGTTGAGCTTGTATTTTCCATTATTCTTGCTTGGGGTCAACAAAATACAATATTGTTGCTATAATGTGCAGACTGGGACAGCAGCCGGCAGCTTGATTTAAAGAGAAATGTTCTATTTGCCCACAACGAAGAGGATCATCCATCTGTCACAATAAGGGGGTTCACCATTGCCCATGGTATGGATGACCTGCGTATGTGTAAAAGCAGCCTTTTTGGTATGTTCCCAGAAAATCCTCATTCTGATGATACTACAACTGTACACACAGAATGTGAGTGTTGCATGCATTAAAGATGTATGCATCATAAAGAGGAAAACACACAGACTGTTGAATTGCACTTGCAAAATGGCAACAATTAAACAAAAAAGTATTTTCAATATGAAAGTTACCCAGCTTTAAATCTGATGTCAAAATACAATGATCAGTAAAAACATAGGAAACTTTCTTTCTGCTTTTTTTGTTAAATAAACTTAGGACTTAAGATAATTAGGACATCATAGCATTTTACTGCATTTTACAAGATGTGACAATTCTGCAAATGGGATTTTAAAAAGCTTGAGCTAAAGGAATAAACCAATAAGTTATCTATTTCAATAATAATACAAATAATTTTAGTTAATAGGTCCAGGTGGAACATAAGACTCTACCCATAAGCTAAAGTGTGTTTAAGACCAAAATATTATGTTTCTATACACTGTAGATAATAATCAAACTTTTTTTCTCCAGACAGACTTTATGGTGAAGAGGTAAATGAGGGTGCAATATTTGAACTTGAATAACTTCATTAAAAGAAATCAACTTTAAGTAGAACCTCAAATAGTACAAACCTTTATCAAAAACATTTTACCATTAGTCAACCGTTGTCTTTGTTTTTACATTGCCAGTTCACTAACTGGTATAGATGTAAATGATGCATGACAAGACAACTTAAAAAATCGGTTATTTATTTAAGATGAATCAATATTCACTTTAACCTTCATAGAACAAAAAAAAACACTAAGAAATAAAATAGAAAATCATTATTAAGAAAAATAAAAGATATCCACATAAACATTGCTATTTTAAAATAATAGAAGGAATGAAAAACAAAAATAAATAAACATGAACACACTAATGTGAATAGCAGTGTTTACATCAAAAGTGTGGACATTACAAAAAAATATAAACAGAATTTTGTTAATTGACTCATCTAGCTGATTTCAACAGACAAGTTAAAACAATTACAAAATAAGGAATTTATTTCGGCTGCCTCAGATGAACCGCATTATTTTTTGACATTGTTTTTATGCCTGATGCCTTTCTGGATGCAATCCTTACATTTATCCAGGCTTGGTATCGGCACAACAATGAAAGTTCACACTCTCCCCCAGTGCGCTGGCAGAAAATCCTGCTCTGCCACCAGGGCACAATAAATACCAAATATGTTATGAAGTATAATAAATGCTGGTAAAGCATATACATTTCATGGAAGAACTAAATTATCAGTTTACAATTTCTGGTTGTTTTGACCAAAATGAGCATTGTAGCCATAAATAATAACTAAAACCAACAAATAATTTTGAAGTGGTCTCTTATATTTCCCACGAATGTATATGTGAACTAGAGCAGTTGTGCTACACAATATTTATTTGACAAGTACAGGAATTTAGACATATTATGTTTTGATACTAATTTCCTTAAAACTATTGAGTGAAAACTGTAAGCCAACACATTCTCTAAGTTATCAGGCTGTCTTGCCAAAAGCCAAAGATGTAAAAAGTGTGTCCAAGCTAATCGAACCCAACATAACAGCTGATGATATATTAAAAAGCCTAGTAAAACAGTGAAATTCCTACATAATGCTGCTTGAGTGGGTCAATTATTGCCTTCATATATTCCAAGTCAGCTGGACAGTATTGATATGCTAAAAACAGTGTACTACGGTGCTCGTTATCGAACTTGCAGCTGTCGCAGTGAAACCCGATCGCTGTTTAAAGCGTTCCAATTGTAGCTGTATGATCAGCAATGATGTAATCCTTCCTGGGCATTTGGGTATTAGCTTAGGTTTTGCATATCCGTGACAACGCCCAGGGCGGTGCCTGCTCACCCTGATCAACTCAAACGGTTTCTACCTACATAGCTACCAGTGCCAAACAGGAATATGTAACTGCAAGACCTGCAAAAAACAATCCGGAAACGAACTGCTTTTCGCACTAGCTAGTCGCTTTGCAACTTGTGTTGAGCCAGAAAATGCATTGTGTTGAAAATCAATTGCTGTTTAACAATTTTATATCACACTTTAAGAAATGCAGCAGACCTGTGCGAAACATTGGTTTTACGATCGAAATAAAGCTCAGCCTGGAGGCCCAAATTCGCGTCGAGCTAGTTGGCCTGTTTAGTAAAGCCCCGATTTGATTAATACATGACGCAATAATTCTGACCACCGTTTAAATTAAACGGTTAAAGTATTTAGACAGATAAGTGAAACTGTTCAATATTATATCGTGGATAATACCCGGCGCCTGACTAAATTTTGGCTGGTTAAGGTTAGCGCTAACACTGCAGGGCAGCTAGCGCGGTCGGATTGTTAGCACGCTGGCTAACAATGTAGCCTCCCTATAACTAGGCTATATGTGCCCTCATTCGCATTGCCGTGCTAAATTTAGTAAACCAAGTACTGCACGAAGGTTTATACATGTAACGTGAAAGCGATTTATGAAAATGACGCATTTTGTTAATTGGCACTTAAACATATATGCGCATAAGATTTACGTGAATTAGTGCGGGTAGCCGTTAGCTACGCTGATGTTCATGACGGCACGAATGAATGTAAGCGTGTGAACAGCGATCGATTTGTCTTTTGTACAGATTGTGTATGTGATTGCATCGCACATAATGAGTCACCTGTAAAACATTGGACGCGGATCGTTTGACTGTATATCTAAGCTTTACACGATCTATGCAGAATCATGACACCGCTATTGATAAGCAACTTTGGCCTGATCGGTTCTTGTAACGTCTCCAACCCGATCCGTAGCTTCGTCCGCCATTCGCCCCAATCACAGTTCGTTAACACAGAACCACAACAAACAATCTAATTACAGTGTACTGAATTAATCTCTAAACTCACATCTTAATATTTTCGACTCCCGCTTTTTGTCCGTAAATGCAGAATCAAGTCGTCCTCCCGTTTCGATGCTCAGGCTAGTCAGGGCAGTACAACTTCCGTCTGCGCTAACACTTCCGCTTCGTCTAGGCTCCACCTACTCTCCCCTCCCTTGAGTCTCCATAACAACCACTATCCGGGGTTTCCCTGGCACTTCATAGGGCTGCTGATGTCACTAGGGCCATGGCAACCGTTGCAGTATGACGTCAGTAATCACCAAAGTGACTGTTTCCATGAGAACTTTCGACCGCTTGGTACACTAAATGACGGGCTTCAGAACCCAGACACATGACACATAAAATCACAACAACTACAAAATGTATTTGTAATTAAACAGTTTGTTCAAAAACTTAGTGACCAGCCATGTTGTCTATTTCCTGTATAAGCAATTGCCTTGGTAGAGAAAATGCTAATAAGACATCAACTTCAATCAATAAGTCAGTTTATTTGAACACATCACTGAGACAGTGCTTACAGCACTTACAGTGATTACATCAGTTTTTGCTTACTAGTACCTAGTTAACACAAAACAATTTTCCCCTGATTTTCGCTTGCTGACTGGTGGCCTCTAGATTTCTGATGAGACTGATGAGAGATAGCCTTTCTAGCTTGCTATATATTTGGATATGAGATGTGGTGTCAAACTACAGTCAAAGAAAACGCAAGATAAAACATTGGAAGGGCATAATATCTTCTATCAGAATACTTTTATCAGCACACACACAATGTACAGTATTTTTGATCTTATTGTTTTCGACAAAATTAATCTAAATATTGTAAAAATATGTTTTAACATTGAATGCACTACAGAACAATCCATGCTGCTCTTTGATTTTACGCTGCACAGACATTTTACACACGTCATAAGGTGTACACACAGTCAGAAGGTGGGTAGGATTAGTAGAAACAAGTCTGTCATAATGACAAGGCATAACCAAATATCATAACATCCCTTATTGAAACATGTGGAGCCTTCTGTGACTCCCGTCTGCGCTGTCATGTACAAGGTCTTTTAATTGTTT
>JAYDZG010000043.1:14779366-14790168 GCA_034509265.1 Microcambeva bendego
ACACAAGGAATGCAACATGTCTTGCATACATCTGTGCGTGGTGGCTCTTGAAGCACTGACTCCAGCTGCAGTCCACTCTTTGTGAATCTCCCACACATTTTTGAAAGGGTTTTGTTTCACAATCCTCTCCAGGGTTAGGTTATCCCTATTGCTTGAACACTTTTCAATACCACATCTTTTCCTTACCTTCGCCTCTCTATTAATGAGCCTGGACACAGAACTCTTTAGCAATGACCTTTAGTGTCTTGCCCTCATCGTGCAAGGTGTCAATGGTCATCTGTCAAGTCAGCAGCCTTCCCCAGGATTGTGTAGCCTACAGAACTTGACTGAGAGACCATTTAAAGGTCTTTGCAAGTGCTTTGAATTAATGGACTGATTAAAGTGTGGCACAAGTTGTCTTCAATATTGAACCTTTTCACGATATTCTAATTTTCTGAGATACTGAATTTTGGATATAACAAACAGAATGATCTGTTTTAAGCATTTGTTTCTTTTAATGTTGACGCTCATGGCTTATAGCAAACAAAAACCTAAAAGTCATTATCTCAGAAAATTATAATATTGTAAAAAAGTTCAATAACGGTGACTCATGGTGTCACACGAATCAGCGAATCAACACAAAACACCTACAAAGGTTTCATAAGTGTCATGATACCAACGTCACCATTGAACCGCAGTTCGACTTCCGGCATGGTTGGGATTACAGATCACCTCCCCCTAAGGGTTTAAGTGGCGAGCTGCTCTAATTGGGCTTAGTGCTCGCACCGGGCATTCCCCAATAAAGCCGGGTGCAGCACTCAGTTCGGCACCGCCACTTCACATGCACTTCCGATCAGGCACACCTCACCCGTGTGCAGGTGCCCTGGTCGTTGCTGGGTAAGGGACAGACTGGTATCCCCCGTGCCCAATGCGGTTTGGGGGCGTACGGCTGAAAGGCCCGAGGTCTGCAGTACCACTGGATGTTAGGGACAGACCCGGTTCGGCAGCCTCCATCCGAGGACCACAAAAAAGGCTTCGTCATGAGTTGCACTTCATCCAGTGGGTGCTAGGACCGGGAAAAAGCCTTAGTCATCATGAGCCAGTCTTCTCTTTGTGGTTCCTGGCCCCCTCTGCTGGACGAGTTTCAGGTCTACTTTCCCCTTCACCACAGAGCTGGGTCAAAGCCGTCAGCCCAGAGGGTACCTCTCTTTGTTTTGTTACTTTTGGTTCATTTTTTGTGTTGTTTGTTTCTGTTAGTCTTATTTTACAGGAGCGAGTTTCGGTAAGATCGCCTCCCCCTAAGGGTTTAAGTGGCGAGCTGCCCTTATTGGGCTGAGTGCTCGCACCTGGCATTCTCCAATAAAGCCTTTTTTATTTTGTCCTGTTTCCCGCATAACAATAAGCCTTTAAAATAGTCCCTTAGTCTTGTTCAGTGGGATACACAATCATGAGGAATATTGCTGACTAGAAAGTCATTAAATAAATGATGTTTCCAAGCATATTAATGTAAAGTTGAGTAAAAAGAAAAATATGGTACAAAAAGGTGCATAGCCTTGAAAGCATGGTCAAGAATTTTGAATTCTGAATCTTCACTAGGAGTGGTCTGCTGCTGGAGTAAGTGCTTTAAGAGCCACCACACACAAATACACATCAAGGACATTGGCTACAACTGTCACCAGAAGCATCTTACATTAGGGTGTGCCATTGGCCAATGGCTGCGAGCCACACACCGGCTCTTAGCTAAAAAGGTGTCGTTACAGAGTGCTTCTGCTGCCCCTCTTTTGTACCACCTCAAGCTCATTAAGAGCAACAGCGTTCACCTGGGTTCCCCGATTAAAGGGCTAGGGCTTCCGGTGTTCGTTGTCGTGCCTTCTCATGTGCTATTCGAGTCGCATGCTCAACTCGGCATCCCTCTCTCGTCTCGCATATTCCACACAACCTTCATCCGCATTCATAGGGTCAGAAGGTAATGACTGGCCTCGTCCAGAGAGGTCATTCATCGTACAAGTCAGAAGGCTTGGAGGAAATAGCTGGTCAGGGTCAGTTCGCTGCCTCCGCCGCCACAACTACTGTTAACAAGCTCGAGTTCGGCCATGCCCCTCGCTGCTCGTTGCTCTCTCGCCGCTGTCACTCTCCAGGGATTTAATCTGCCGTTCCAGGAAAAGAGCAGCCTTCGCTCTGCATATCGGGAAACCCCAGGACATTGACGGCGTCCCAGGCTCTATTGCTTATAGTTTTGTATTTGTTATTATTTTAATTGTCCTTTCTTTCTCTCTTTTCAGTTTGTTTCCCACTGTTTCAGTACAACTTTCGCCACCAGTGCCAGTGGCGCTTTACACACCAGCGACCGCGGTTCGAGACCTGGTCGCGAACTTTTGAGTTTTCACTAGTTGTGAGCCCCGGTGCCCGTTTGGCCCGTTTTTTGTGTTTTTCAACAGTTTGGTTTTTTTGAGCTTTTATTAGTTCCTTATTTAATAAATAACATTGTTTATTCTCTGCATCTTTGTGTCCGCCTGTCTCTTTCATAACACTATCATGTTATTATGAGTGGAAATGTCATAAAAAGTTTATATTTCATTTTCATTACATCTGACACCACATCAGGATCTAAAGCAAAATAAAGACTTTCATACTGATGCATCAGTGCACCTAATCTAACTGGTGCAGAATGGTAATTCTGGTGTTTCATTTATAGGCAAGTTTTTGGTGATGTCCACTAACAGCAATAAAAAAAAAATCTATTACTGCAGGGTTGTCGGATGTTAAATCATGATAGTTCCAGACCTAAGTTTTAAATTTTCAGGTGAGTTCAGTTCATTTTCTTAAATCCCTTATCCTAATTAGCGTCGGGTAGGGGTTCTGGAGCCTATCCCAGCTTTTCAATGGGCGCAAGGCACGTGGTAACACCATGGACGGGGCGCCGGTCCATCGCAGGAGTTGTAAATGTGTTCTCGTTATATTTATCGATAGCGATTTCAGTGCGAAGCTAAATCTTCTTCCTTTCCTCTTAATAAAGTGATGCATCTGTATGAGAGTCTTTTTTTGCTTTAGATGCCACGAGATGAAATTTCCACCCATAATAACATGATTGTAATTATTATATATAGTTGAAATAACCATGATTACAATTGTGGTTAGTACCATGTTTATTTATAGGCATGTTTTAGTAAGTGCAGTAGTAAATCAATTGATTTGTCTTAGAATCATAATAATTAATATGTATAAGTGACACCAAATTAATGGTGCAAGATCTGTGTGAAAACTCAGAATTTTGACACGGATCTTATGCCATATATGTGTTAAAGTTTGGTATTTAGCACAGCTCACATTTTGCTACACATTACAGATGATCAGATCTGGTCAGCACACAGACATGAATAGAACAGAAATCATCATGCAACTTGTGTAACAAGGTTTTCTAATGCATCACTAAGAAACGTGAGTTGTTTTTCTTATAACTCTGTGTGTTTACAGAATTAGTGAAAAAAGAGCAGTAGTCATTTATACATGGGCTGAGTATCCCATAGCAACACTGCCATTCTAACTGCCTTTCTGTTGACAATACACTACATTCCACTGCTAAATCCTTTTTTGCTTGGAAATGGCGATTATAGAGTTTAATTTTTATGCAAAGTGTATGCCTATCTACAGACATTAAAATGAGTAAGGAACAATTATAGAGTATTATCGCGTGAATTCCAATTTCTGATCGATCATAAAATACAAAAACAACTATGGTTTAAATGGTTTGAAAACATTTTAGGGTTTTACATTATTATTGGTATTATTATCATGCTGCTGCACCCCCCAGTGTGGCTCAATTAAAACAATTTTAGGCCAAAACTCTTCATCAGCAAAAGGCTGATGTAACAGGTTGAAAACCTTCATATGGTTCCTTGTTTTGCAGACAACAATGATTTTGTTCCAAACAACAAACTACAAATCACAGGAACTTGTAACGAGTTCGGCTATTGCCGCTCCCCCTTGGGGCCGATCGCAGCATAGCCACCTCCTTTTGTTGCCCGAGCCCCTCAGCAGCTCTAATCGGCGCTAATTAGGCGCAACGACCCACAACTGGCTACGATCTTTATAAGCCGTTCTGTGCCAGTGTGCGGTGCTGCGCCATTGTCATTGTTAGTGCTATCGCTAATGCTACTAATAAAGTGCGTTACGCGTTCTACCCGACGTTCGATTCGTGTGTATGTCTGTACCGTCATCTGCTTCGACATGGTCAGTGGGTAATGACTGGACTCGTTTATAGAGGTCAGCCATGATACAGACCTGGATGTCTGGAGGTGTTTTAGTGGGCTAGGGACAGTGTTTTGGTCTGGCCAGCGCCGGTTCGCTTCCTTGCGACAATCACGGCCAGCGTGCTCGAGTTAGGCCACGCCCCTCGCGGCTCGCGATTCTCTTGCCTCTGTCGCTCTCTCTCTCCTCTCTCCAGGAATCGAATCAGCTGCTACTGGGGAGTGAGCAGCCTTCGTCCCATAATCTTCGCCGTGGAAATGATCCCAGGACACCGACGGCGTCAAGGATACGCTGCCTTCATAGTCCTGGGTCATACTGGGGCGGAGTATTAATCGTTTGTTTCGTTGTCGTTTTTTAGTTCGCGTTTGGATTATTGCCAAATGCCAAATGATTGTTCGAGCTCAGTGCCGGTGGCGCGATCAAAGAGCGTTAGCTTCGCGTGCAAGCGACCGTGGTTCCAAACACCGTAGCAATTTTTTGTTTTTGCAGGTTGCGAACCTTGGCGCCGGTTTGGGCCCGACTTATTAGTTCATTAAAGGTTTTGCTTAAGTTTAAGTCTAATTTTTGTTTATTAATAAAATATTATTATTTTTCTCTGCATCCTTGTGTCCTCCTATTTTTCCCCTTAACAGAATCGTAACAGAACTGCTGCCTTAATTAATGCTAAAAAACAGTCAGGACATATATTTCTGCCAAGCCTATCCTTTTTGTCCCCAATTAGTCAATACACTGCTAAGGAGTCTTTCGCAAAGCAATAGAAACAGTGCTGGGTGAACTAATATTTTATGTTAAAAGTTAAATTTTATGCTAAACATTTTGTATGTATTATTCAATGTTGTTTTTTTTAAATATATTTTATATCATGATATCTTGACATGGGGACCCTAATTCACGTATGCCTTCAGACGGCTGTGCCTGTAATCTCTGTAGTGATAAAGGTTCTAGCCCCATTTCAGTTCTGCATGTCTCCTTCTAGGAATTTGTTCCTTTTTAATCAAAAGAGCATTTGTGAGGCCAGGCACTGATGCTGGACAAGTAGGCATGTCTCATAACTGACATATTAATTTCTCAGAAAGGTGAACAATAGTGTTCGATCAGATCTGCACTCACAAGTAAGGATAATGCAAATTAATGTTGTTAATTTAAAACGTAACCTGAATATATAACCCCAAATCTGAGGACAGCAGGAAAGTTGGGACCACAGGAAAAGCAAAAATGTATGACAATGTACATTTTTAGAGGTTTTTATTTCAAGATTAACATCATAATGAAATTAACTCAACAGTGTCTGCTTCACTACTTCAACCAAAGCCATCTCACTAATCGTAAGTAAGTCTGTGGGTCCCACTGTCTCACAGCAAAGTGGTCCTGGGTTTGATTCCCAGATGGAGTGGTCCGGATCATTTCTGTATGCAGTTTGGAGTGTTCTCCCTGCATTGTAACATGCACATTGTGCAGCCATCATCAGATTGACAGTTGAGAGAATCAAGGGTATTATTAAGTGCATCAGCACTCATAATGCATGTGTTACAATGTGTGCTACTTTGGTGTTTGTACACTTCCATCCACTTGGCATGTTGACCATATGCCAAAAGGTATTGAGGCTTTCGGGGTTTTGGACTATGGGGAAAAACAGAGTGAGAAGTGATCGGGAATTTCTTCATTTATGAAATCTATACAAAAGTAGAACTTGCAATGGCCATTCTTTTATGACTTTATTCTCAAAGTCAATCCCACTTTACTTTAATCTTGAAATCAAAACTTTATTTACGGTTTTAAATAAAAAATAATAATAATTAACTGGACCTAATTCACCATTGTAGAAATGGAAGTTTATTTATAAATGTAATAAATATGTACTTTACTTGGTACTCAATGTACATTTTTGCATTAATGCTGACAATCACAGACGTTTAAATGACTTTTGCCAAGGGCACTGACACAGCTCCATACCATGACAGAACCTGGCATTTGTTCACTGGAGAAACTTTGTTATTAAAAGACTAACCCTTTCATGGATGCTGAAAATCATGATTACAATCACCTTTTGATATCACCTGTTTGGAATCCCATAATTATTTAGTTTTTCACCTAATTTTTAGCCCTAAAATGCCCCAACCCATTTTTTTGAAAAATGTTGCAGGCTTGACTTGCAGGAATTAAATGAAGCTGAGCAGACAGAATGTGAAATATCTTGGGTTTATACTATCTGCAATGAAAAAGTAAAAGAAATTGTAAGCAACACTGTGTTTCCCTGCTGTCTTGGGGCTGTATTTACATATTTGTACTTTGCTCTTTATGATCACATGCATTTTCTCTCTCTCTCTTGGGTTTAAGAGATGGAGGGTCGGAGACTGAAGACCGTCCAGAGGAGCACAGAGACAGGATTAGCTGTAGAGATGCCCAGTCGCACAGCTCGCCAGGCCAGTCATGAATCCATAGAGGACAGTATGAACAGCTATGGGTCAGAGGGCAAGTAAGTAGTCCTACACTTCACATTGCCAATTTGTTTTTACATGAAGACCAATCCCCTTACCATAGGATAGACAGTATGTCCCATTTTTTTGCAAAAGTTAACTTATTCTGTTTGCCACATCTAAGCTTTTGGCTTCAAAGAAGTAATGCAGCACTATATGCTTTCCAGTGCTCAAATTCTTAATAATTCTGAAGTGGAAAATATCCATAAATCGACCTGATAATTGCTATATTATACTTTATCCATTTGTCATATGAAAGTGTTGTAGTAATGGTAAATATGTGCTACAGTCTAAATTGTATATTTAGTATTAAAGCAAATAATAATAATGTGAGGTACTAAAGAGGAATTGATTATGTATTATTATATAAAATGCATCATTTAGAGTTGAAAGAGTTTAATGTTATTAAATTTACAAATGCAAAAAGTGCAGTAGTGCAGTTGTAAACATTAGAGTGATCAGTACAGTGAGCACAGAGCATAGAGCATCCATTTTTGTATATTTTATACAAATGATTAAACATCGTGGGAACTACTTAAACCTTGCACATAGTATTGTAGATTGAAGAGGGCTTAAAGTAACATTGTTCTTAAACTTGTTTATATATCACTAAGCTCAATGGTTGTCTGGATAAGAGCTCCATTAGTGCTAAACCTGACCATGGTTTCTGAGGCAAGCCAAATGAACTAGTGATAGGAATTACGGGTTTTTGAAAGGGGCTGGATCTTTTGGTGACATTCCTGTTTGAGACAAAACCAAGGCTGTTCGTTCATTTTTACAGGCAGTAGGGGGTTATAATTTATAATGTAGAACCACCAGTTTGCTTTTTAAATAATATTTTATGCTTATCGGTCTGTTCTCCCTGGTGGGGTTTTCTTAGGATTGTTATATGTAGTCACATTTATTGATCCTCAAACCTGCACTGTTGTTCTAAAAAATGTCAGTTTCTTTTTGCTTCACACATTGGTACTCCTCACCCTGCCCCATGCAGCCATTTTGGCTGGCAGAAGGCACACAGAGGCACAAATAATTCATGTTTTGCTTTCTTTCACCTAGCAGTAATTACTTAATGGTTAGAGCATGTCTATATTTCATCTGTCACAGATTTGCCCGATTTGTCTAGTTATCTTGCTTTCTTTGAAACCATGATACTGAACCTAATCCAGTCCAGTCATCCAGTGCCATACAATGATGACAGCACATATTTACTGAAAACAGTAAATACAGTAGTTTGAATACAGTAAACCCCCAAAATTTGTGGGGGTTACGTGTCAAGAGCAGCTGTAAAAAGTAAAAAAAAAAATCATATAAATAAGAGTCAAGGGGTCTTTATTCCCATTTCAGCTACATAAAAGTACATACTGAAACAAAACAACATTCATCCCGAAACGCGGTGGGCAGATTTGCGATATTGTCCAAAGTAATACAGTCACAGCAGTGCAACACAGTAGTTGTATGTATTTAAGTTCTGTTTCGAGTCTTACCATATGTTTGTGTGTCAGGTTGTTGTGTGTGTGTGTGTGTGTGTGTGTGTGTGTGTGTGTGTGTGTGCGTGTGTGTGTGTGTGTGTCTGAATCCATGAGGTTTGTATGGGCGTGACAGTTCTTTGAGTCCATCAGGTATACAGTATGTGCATGTGTCATCATCAATTAAGTTAACCATTAAATATATTGTGTGTTTGTGCATGTGTCCATAATGTTTGTATGTCAGAGTCCATCATAAAGATTTGTCAGAGTCCATTGTGAGTACATCATGTTTGCTTGTGTCAGAGTCTAGAGTTGAGGAGTCTGGTTATGTTAGTTCAAATGGTGCTGTACCTTTTTCCAGATGTTAGATGAGTAAAATGGGCATGTGATGAATGAGATGAATCCTCCACAATGCTGAGAGCTTTGTGGATGTAGAGGTTACTAAAAATGTCTAAGAGAGATAGAAGAGAGACTCTGAGGATCTTTTCAGCTGTCCTCACTACTTGCTAGAAAGTCTGACGCGTTGCAGTTCCCGAACCAGACAGTGCTGCAGCTACTCAGGATACTATTGATGGTTCCTCTGTAGAATGTGGTGAGGATGGGAGGTGGCAGGTGAGCTTTCCTCAGTCTCCTCAGAAAGAAGAGATGCTGTTGAGCTTTCTATGTGATGGCCCTGGTGTTGAGGGTCCAGGTGAGGTTCTCCACCAGGTATACTCCAAGGAATTTGGTGCTACTGGTGATCTTCACAGAAGAGCCGTCAATGTTCAGTGGGGAGTGGTAGCTCTGTGTTTGTCTGATGTCAATGACCATCTCTTTGGTTTTGTCAACATTCAGAGACAGGTTGCTGACTTCACACCATTCCGTTAGCCATTGAACTTCCTCTCTGTACGTTGACTTATTGTTGTTGCTGATGAGTCCCAGCACTGTTGTGTTGTCTGCAAACTTAACAATGGAACTTGAGCTGTGCATTCCTGTACTGTCATAACCAAACAGAGTTAATTGCAGTGGACTGAGCCCACAGCTCTGGGGAGCTCCTGTACTCAGTGTGGTGGTGCTGGAGGTGTTCTTGCCAATTCTGATGTTTTGAGGTCTCCCAGTTGGGAAGTCCAGGATCAAGTTGCAAGTGTTCAGACAGCATGTGCTCAGCTTTCCAATCAGCATCTCGAAGGGAAGTGTCATTATCACAGATTAATGGTGTAGTCTTGTAGTTGGTTATAGGAGTGATTGTCAACCACTGGTGTTTCACACCAGTGTGCCGCGATAGATCATAAGGTGTGCCGTAGGAAATTGTCCAGTTTCACTTAATTGGTCAAAAATATATAAATAGTCACTACAAATGATTTGGCGTTGTTGAGTGTCTGTGCCTGTTGGCTGACTAAGTAATTAAACACCCATCTTTGCCAGCGGCTGGCAGTAGATAGCACAATAATAATGACCAACAGTAAGAAGGCCAGGTGCCGCGAAAACAAAAGAAGAAGGGATGCGCATGAGAGGTTGCGGTGGCAAGACATACAGTGATGGATAAATATTTGCAGAGGAAAATTTCAGACTCTGAACTGGGCCCTGAACAAAATTCTAACCCAGAAGAAGAGCCTAGTATGAGTTGTGGTCGAAAGAAAAAACGATGAGCTTGAGGCAAAATACAACGAAAGTTATATTTTGTTTAGATTTACTTTCACCGGGAATCCAGCAGCACCAATTCTGTTATGCTTAGTGCCATGGTCCCAAGCAAGCTTAAATCTCCAAATGAAACACCCTTCCCTTCAAAACAAGAACACTGACTATTTTGTTCGCCTGCGTGAACACACCGAGAAACAGGTATTTTTATGAGAAAAACCACAAAGGTGTCTGAATTAATCTACAATTTGTTTTTCAGTAACTTTTTGAGTGGTGGTGTGCCGCATGATTTTTTTAATGTAAAAAATGTGCCGTGGCTCAAAAAAGTATGGATGCTGTGTGTCACTGCTGTTCTGGTGGTGGCTGTGGATCCTATGTCCATGAGCGCGCTTTGCTTTTTGGATTACCCAGGACAGCTTGGCCCTGTCTGATCGTCTGCTTTGAATGCGGAGTCTCAGGCCCTCAGCAGTGCACACATTTCTGGAGTTATCCACGGCTTCTGATAGAGTGTTGTAGTGATGGATCTAGTGGTGGTGAAGTAGCAGGTCACTGATGTCTTGTACTTCTCTCGATCCGCCTCCCTAAACATGTCCCAAACAGTGCACTTAAAAGAAAAGATGGATCATTCTGGGCAGTTTTTCACCTGTTTAAGTTCATGTTTGGGGCGTCTGATGAGCACTCTGTGCACTGGAATCAGCATTACAGAGATGTGGTCAGAGCATCAGAGGTGGGGTCAGGGCTTTGCCCGGTATGCACTGGCAAAGTTTATGTAAACGTTATCCAGCATGTTTACTCCGCTCTTACCAAAGTCCACATGTTGGTAAAAATGTTGAACAGCATTCTTTCTAACCAATCAGTGGCTGAGAGTGTTACATTCACTATGTGGCACACTTTCTCTGGTAAGTGGGTAAGTTACCTTACTAGAAACACTTGGTTGTCTTTACTATCAATAGTAATCCGTTGTAAGTCGCATTTGAAAAACGATTTGAAAATACTGTTGTGTTTTATGTGTAAA
>JAYDZG010000043.1:14790268-14804706 GCA_034509265.1 Microcambeva bendego
AAGATATACTTAAATATCTGCAGAAATGTGAGGGGTGTACTCACTTTTTTGATACACTGTATATCTCAGGTCATCCCATTCAATTATCATGTCATATCAAGGATCAGTCATTGCTTTGTTATTAAAAAAAGGTTCTCACTGTTATACCATTGCAATGTTTTAACAATTATCTCAAGGTTACACAATGGCTAGGCAAGGCTTAAGAAGGTACCCTTCCCACCCTACCCTACAAAGTGCTATTGGAGAAATGTCAAACTAAGATGTTGACCATGGTTTTCTTTACCATTTTGATTTCCAAACTATTTCTTAACCTGCAATTTGTACTGTATTCTTTGCAAAAATTAATTTTTTATATTACAGGTGGTGGTCACAAAATTTGAATATCACGATAAAGTTGATTTATTTCAGTAATTACATTCAAAAAGTGAAACTTGTATATTATATTCATTCATTACACACAGACTGATATATTTCAAATGTAATTTTTTTTTAATTTTGATGATTATTTCCTTTGGAAATCAAGCTCCAGAGTCTGGAGGAAGAGAGGAGAAGTACATAATAAACGTTGCTTGAAGTCCAGTGCAAAGTTTCCTCAGTCAGTGATGGGGTTCCATGTCACCTGCTGATGTTGCTCCATTGTGTTTTCTGAGGTCCAAGGTCAACGCAGCCATCTAACTGGAAGTTTTAGAGCACTTTATGCTTTCTGCTGCTGACCAACTTTATGAAGATGCAGATTTCATTTTCCAACAGGACCTGGCACCTGCACACAATGCCAAAGCTACCAGTACCTGGTTTAAGGACCATGGTATCCCTGTTCTTAATTGGTTAGCAAACTTGCCTAACCTTAACATCATAGAAAATCTATGGGGTATTGGGAAGAGGAAGATGCGATACACCAGCCTGGGCTCTCCTAACACCTGAGCAGTGCGACAGACTGATCAACTCCATGCCATGCCACACTGCTGCAGTAATCCAGGCCAAAGGAGCCTCAACTAAATAGTGCGGTCCATGCTCATACTTTTCATGTTCATACAATACAGTTTGCCAGGATTTCAAAAAATCCTTTTTTGTATTGGTCTTAAATAATATTCTAATTTTCTGAGCTCCTGAATTGTAGGATTTCCATTACTTGTCAGTTATAATCATCAAAATTAACAGAAATAAACATTTGACAATATATCAGTCTCTGTGTAATAAATGAATATAATGTACAAATTTCACTTTTTAAATGGAATTAATGAAATAAATCAACATTTTCATAATATTCTATTTATCAGCAGAGAATGCAATCAATAACCTTTTTAATTTACTCTCCCCCTTAGGTCATTGTTTGGGGAAATTATGGTCGAATGGACCGCAAGTGTTTCATGGGTGTGGCCCGAATCCTTTTGGAAGAGCTGGATTTGACAAACATGGTGATTGGCTGGTACAAGCTTTTTCCCACCTCCTCGATGGTGGATCCCAATATGGCACCACTGATCAGACACTGTTCACAGCTCTCACTTGAGAGCACAGTTGGACCATGTTGTGAACGTTCGTAGGAAGAAAATTGGGGATTGTTTTCAATTTTATTTTCTGTAAGGGCTTTTACAGAGCTGCAGGTGAACAGGAATGTTCCTGAATTCTCCAAAATGTAATAATGCATATACTCCAGAACTACATGGCAGTAGTTCTGAAGGTGTGTTATTTAAAATGACAATTATGGACCAGATAATCCATGACTGAATGCGTTTCTTAATTAGTTTCAGTTTACCTGCTGATTAGTGGTGTCTTTGTTCTCCATTAACATATGTGTGCAGCTTCTGATAGTCTTGTGTGTGTGTGTGTGTGTGTGTGTGTGTGCGTGCGTGCATGTGTGCGTGCTTGTGAATAATTTATGTTAGTGGCCAATAAACCCCAGAAACCCCATCGGTAGTAGGATTTGACCCTCTAACTCTCAACTGCTGAGACAGAATGAACACAACCTCACATCCAATGTATGACACAGAACAGGGATGAACTGATGGCATGATGGCAAATACATTGGAACCATCTTAGATTATTGTAGAGGGTAAGAGCACTGAACTGGCCTCCCAGACATAATGTGTGGTGAATCTGCAAATGTAAGTACAACAACCCATTCCTGCACACCTTTTGATTGGCGAAATAACAACAACATTAAAAAGTGGTAACTTTTTGGGAATACAGTGCATCTAGAAAGTATTCACAGTGCTTCGCTGTTCCCACATTTTGTTATGTTACAGCTTTATTCCAAAATGAATTACATTTTCCCCTCAAAGTTCTACACACAATACCCCACAATGTCAAAGTGAAGATTGTTTTGATTTTTTGCACATTAATAAATAAATACATAAATAAATAAATTGTTTGTAAGTCTTCACAACATTTGCTCAATACTTTGTTGAAGCACCTTTGGCAGCAATTAAAGTCTTTTTTGAGTTTGATGCTTCAGCTTGGCACACATATTTTTGGACAGCTTCTCAATTATTCTTTGCAGAACCTCTCAAAGTCCATCAGGTTGGATGGGTAGCATCTGTACACAGTCATTTTTAGATCTCTCCAGAGATCTTCAATCGTTTTCAAGTCCCCAAGCCCCTCCTTTATCTTGGCTGTGTGCTTAGGGTCTTTGTCCTGTTGGAAGCTGAACCTTCACCCAAGTCTGTGGGCCAGAGGGCTCTGGAGCAGGTTTTCTCTGTACATTGTTGCATTCATCTTTCTCTTAACCCTAGTTCCTGTTGCCCAAAAAAACCCTAGAGCATGATGCTGTCACCAACCACCATGGTTCACTGTAGGGATGGTACTGGTCAGGTGATGAGCAGTTCCTGGTTTCCTCCACACATGAGGAAATGTGCCATGATAAAATCTTGTCTCGGAGGTCTATAGACAATTCCTTGGAGGTCATGGCTTGGTTTGTGCTCTGACATGTACTATAAAGTATGAGACCTTATATGTTTGCCTTTCCAAATTATGTCCAATCAGCTGGATTTACCGTGGAAACATGTTCTCATGTCTCATTAAGGCTGATTGCCCGCACTTTCCATGGCTTTTCCTAAGCTGGCAGCAGCTATTGTGGCATGTGTGTCACAGATTTGTGCTATGGTGGCATGTGGTGACGAGTGTGCAACTCAGCAATTAAGCTAAATCTCCATCATTGTGTCCTGTTTTATCCCCACATAACAGTAACATAAAATGTGGAAAAGTCAAAGCGTGGTGAATACTTACCGGATGCATCGTATACTACAAGAATAGATTCATATTATCAAAACTAAGCAGACCACACAAAACATGGAATACAGTGTCTTCGGATAAAACTGCTGGAAATTAAATAAAAGCCTTTTTTGTCATTACCCAAAATTTTCTGACTTTGGGTTGTAAATACTATACATGCCAGAATATAAAATAGATAAATTCATAGATAAATTGATTAATTATATTTACATTATTTACTTTAGTTTTTGCCCTTTTTTACTCTTTTGCATACTGTTTGAACTTGAAAGTGTCTTTACCCTAAAGCTATGAAATTGTTTATCATTTAAGTATTTTTTTATCATTTTAGTATTACATTTGTGCAAATGATAATCTGTTGATTGTAGTAAAACGAGATAATATTGTTAGAAAATTAAAACAAGAATTGAATGCAATAGTTTAATTGTAAACATTGTGATGGTCTATAATGCATGTTTTATATATGTTTGACAGTTGCTGAGTGAGCTAAAGGATTCTTTTTTTCCAGCTGTCAGTGTCTGGAATACAAACTTTTAGTAGCAAAGGGTTGGGATTAAAGCATTAGAAGGTATTATTTTTGTGTTTAAACAAATATCAATGCTTTTTAAGCGAATATGTACCATCTGAGGGTCTATAACCATGGATGCTTTGTTTACTTGCACTTAAAATGCAGTGTACACTGTGCAAAATACACACCACAATTTTAACAATTACAGGTAAGTTCATGTTTGTCGTGTCACCTGGTCATGGATGCTGACGCCCTAAACTAATCTTTAAATGTAATGATAAATTGTTCAATTGCATGTAATGATTTATAAAAACAAAATTGTGTGCATCAATAAAATGCATTATATTAGATGGTTTTAGACCTAATGTGAGGTAAACAAGCCATTACTGATTTAATTTTCATTCTGTATAATTAAAGAGTGGCAGCATCTAAAGCAATAAGCAGATAAGAAACCATATTGTGTGTAGTGGAGAAAAAAAACCTCAAACCTTGTGCATATTTTATATACCACAGAGTTTATGAAGCAATAGTACATTAGCTACTATCATATTTGGCTTGATCTTCTATATCACCAATTATAATAGGTGGAAATTATTTTGTAAAATATCCTACAAATACAGTTCATTCATTAATTTTTTTTGCTTTCACAACATTACGATAGTTTCGTTTAACTTTTTTGGAAATGTAAAGTGCAAAACAATGCAAAACAATATTTTTTTTATTAATGGAAGAAAATTGTGCATGTTTGCCTAAATAATATTGTTTTTACCATAAAAGTAAATAACAGAAAAATACACATTTTGAACACTCCTTTTGGATTTTAACTACCAATGACAAAAAATATTATGATTTAATTTGCATCACATTTTTTTGCTTTCTGTACATGTATTTATTTATTTATTTTACAAAAATGTATTTAATTTTTTTAATAAATTATGTTTACCCTGTAATTACTAATAGGTAAAAACTACTCAAAGTCTATAAATTAGTATCATAAATTTGTATGTTCATATATGTTCATTCAAGAATATAATATGATTAATGCTTTATTTTTAAATTTGGGTTGTTAGATCTAGCCTTGTCCAATACGATGCCCCATGCAGAATTTCCTCTGGTGCCACTTGGATCATTTTTTCATCAATCACTACCTTTACAGACTCCCAAAGACACTGCATAGCCCTATTAATTTATTACTAGAGATAGAACCATGCTTTTTTAATGTTTATGCAGTATGATATTATATTGATTTTAACCTTTTTGTGTATTACAGACTAATCTGAAGCTGACAGTAGATAAAAGGTGGCATTTTTGGCAACATCCATTGGTTACTAACATTTTCTATCTAGCTAAGAAACCAGCTTGTTTGTAGTGAAGAAAAACTCAAACCTTGTGCATTTTATATACCACAGAGTTTATGAAGCAATAGTAAATTAGCTATTATCATATTTGGCTTGATCTTCTATTTCACAAATTATAATAAGTGGAAATTATTTTGTAAAATATCCTACAAATAAAGTTCATTCATTATATTATTTTTTGCGTTCACAACATTACTATAGTTTCATTTAACTTTTTTTGTAAATGTAAAGTGCAAAACAATGTTGGTCTGCTAATCAACTATCATTGCCATGTCTAAAGTTTAACAAATATATAAATAAATATTTTTTTATTAATGGAAGAATGTGTGCGTTTGCCTAAATAATATTGTTTTGACCATATAAGTAAATAACAGAAAAATGCACATTTGGAACACTCCTTTTGGGTTTTAACTTCCTATGACAAAAAATATTATGATTTAATTTGCATCACACATTGTTGCTTTCTGTACATGTTTTTTTTTACAAAAATGTATTTAAATTATTTATTAAATTATGTTTACCCTGTAATTACCAATAAGTAAAAACTACTCAAAGTCTATACATTTGTATGTTCATATATGTTCATTTAAGAATATAAAATGATTAATGCTTTATTTTAAAATTTGGATTGTTAGATATGAGAGATTTTCTCTGGTGCAACTTGGATCATTTATTCGTCAATCACTACCTTTACAGACCTTCAATACACAAGACACTGCATAGCCATATTAATTTATTATCAGTGATAGAATAGTGTTTTTTGCAGTACGATATTATATTGATTTTAACTTGTGTATTACCGACTTAGCTGACAGTAGATAAAATGTGGCCTTTTTATGGCAACATCCATTGGTTACTAACATTTTCCAACTAGCTAATAACTCCCCAAGCATCTGAATCACAATGACTGGTATGTAACAGATAAAGTATTCATTCATTATATTATATGACCTCTATCTTTTGCTGGAATTAGAAGAACGTTCTCCACGGCGTCTCCAGACTCTGTCATGTCTGTCACATGTGCTCAGTGTGAACCTGCTCTCATCTGTGAAGAGCACAGGGTGCCAATGGTGAATCTGCCAATCTTGGTGTTCTCTGGCAAATGCGTTGGGCTGTAAGCACAAGCCCCACTTGTACACATTTGGCCCTCATACCACCCTCATTGAGTCTGTTTCTGACAGTTTGAGCCTAAACATGAATATGAATGGCCTCCTGGAGGTCATTTTGCGGGGCTGTGGCACTGCTTCTCCTTTTCCTTCTTGCACAAAAGAGAGGGTAGTGACATGCTTGGTTGTTGCCTTCCTACACTTCACTCCATATCTCCTGGTATACTGGCCTTTCTCCTGGTATCTGCTCCATGCTCTGGACACTGTGACACAGCAAACCTTCTTGCCACAGCTCACATTGCCATCCTGGATAGCTGCACCACCTGAGGAACGTCTGGGTCGCCTCATGCTACCTCTAGGGGTGAGAGCACTGACAAAATGCAAAAATGACCAAAACATCAGCCTGAAAGGATGAGAACAGAGAAGGTGTCTGTGGTCACCACCTGCAGAACCTGTAGAAACTCTTCTGATGCTACATGGTTTTAATTGCATTGCATCATAGACTCTCTTACCATGGAAATTTAAAACTCTCTTGACTGTGGACAGTGTCACCTAATTAGCTTTTATCTTTTTGTACCTAACCATTGAAAAGAGACCACTATTCTATGTAGACAATTAATGTTTGAATTTATAATAGCAATAAGTAATATGTATGTCTGTCTGTCTGTCTGTCCATCCATCCATCCATCCATCCATCCATCCACCCATCCACCCATCCATCCATACTTACCAACAAATATACATACACACATAAAATACATTTACAGGTAGATATTGCTGTGGGAAAAATCTTTTAAAAGGTGTGTATTTAAAGTACATATATATAATGCCCTTTCTTATTTATATTATTAACAACACAATCTTGGAAAAATACATGGCAAGAAACTCAAATACAGAACCAAAATATCCAGACTTCCCATTAAAATGTATCATCACACCATACAAATGTTAAAATGAATGTCCAAACAAGAACAAGACTATGTCTGTAAATTAAAAGTGGTACAGTATAAAATAAATTACACAGGAAGTTTTCAGATCCCTATATTTTATTGCAATATTTTCCCTGCATTATACTTTCAATCCATAGTAAGTAATATTTTTAACTTAGCTTAAATTTAATGAAAAAAAAAACAGTTCAATTAGTATTTAGTAATACCTGTCTCAATACTAAAACTTAATATAGCAGTAAGTGTTTTTGAATATGTCTCTTTAAGCCAATTTTTGTATAACTGGATTTGGGCAGTTGCACTGGGTGGCAGATCCTCTGCAGCTCTGTCAAACTGATTAATGAGCATGTGTAAACCTCCTTTTTAGATGCTTGCTAAAACCATTCCCATGGTTGTTTTGATTGTATGCTTCAGATTATTCAGATATACTCTGGAGATGAGTTTCCATTAAGGATGTTACTGTATTTGCCCACAATCATCTGCTCCCTAATTCTAACCTCTACAAGTCTTCCTGTCCCTGTCCCACCAACCTGATAGGCCACAGGAATTGTATTACCCAGGTAATGAGTGTTTGACCCAATATTCTTTAATTATTTAATTTCGATTCATTTGGATCTCTGTTGTCGTGGGAAAATTATGACCTGCCACAATTTGATTGTGGACATTTATTCATAACATTATGTTTTTTGTCTTGGTACTACAGTGTAAATTGGGCCCTACAGTGTACAGTGGGCCCTACCATACCCTCCTGTGCCTTTCAAAAAGCTTCATCCTGTAACGAGACAGACGGACTTCGTGACGCTTGCAGATATAAAAGGAAGGTTTAATGTCCACAATTAAAATACAGGAATCAAAGCCGACAGGGAATAGACAAAAGGCGTAAACGGTGATACAGGCAGGAGTCAAAACCAGAGTCAAAAACAACCACGCTAACAAAGCCAAAGGGATCAGACAAAGGGGACAAACCAGTAAAAGGAAGCAAGTCAAAAAACCCTAAATAGAAAATCAGAGAATGATAATCAAAACGCTTAGCAATGCAACACGGGGTCGGCAATACTTCGCAACGTCTTTTGGGACAACCGGAGGTATTTATACCCTCAGGGGTCACGGCTGTAGAGTTCTGACTTCTCTAATAAATGACATCGACACACTGGTTTCAGAGTTTTGTGATGTTTACTCAGTTTACTTCTTTGTACTTTACCCGATACACACACGCACAGCGATATCTCTAGTCTCTAGCTCCGTTCTATATCTACTGCGCACGCGCATCTCTCTTCCCGCGTTCTCTAATGGTGCATTCAAGATAGTACACATTACTACAGACATTACAACGGCACAGCTGAAGCACATCTCAATACTCAGGGGAGGGGCTTCGTAGTTGCCACGCAACGGTGGCTTGGTTGGGCTGGGAGTTCTGGGTAGTGTAGTTTCCGTGAACGGCGGTGGAGGGGAAACCCGGAAGTGTGACACATCAATTCAAATTAAAACAGGCTACATTTGTTTTATGATTGACAAGTGGATTCAATCGTGGGGACGCTGCTCTGGAATGGGCGGAGCCAGCCCAAGCAATGCAGTCACACACTGCGAACCAGTGGTTTAGCCCAATGAGCTAATGAGGCATCAAAACCGAGGAGGTGTCCGCGGCGTCCGCGTTCCCCATGAGCGGTTATCTATCTTGGTGATCACGGTTCGGTTAGGCGAATCGCTGGGATTTCCGAATCTACTCCCGAGATAAATAGCCGTACAACGGAGAGCAAACTGCGGTATCTTGACTGCATGGGTGATGCAGTAAAAGTCCCAACTATGCAAATAGGAGGGGTCACACAAGAAAGCACTATCCCTGAGATATATATTTATTACCTCATCCCAAAGGCTTACCCACGGTTCTCATAGAGCGCGTGTTACCGCTGTCCCTAACAAAGCGTGCAAGAGAGCACAAAGAGAGGGTGTGACAGGGAGCCCTGGCTGGGCGTGCAAATACACGCTCAGCCAGGGGTTCGCCGTCTTCGTTGATTGCACGATGGTGGCACTACGGGATGCCAATGAGGGACGTTCACGGAGATGGCTCCCTCTGGTGGGTGCAGAGGGATTTGACCGACTCCTAACAATTTGAGTTCTATTTTTTAAGAATTTTCATTTTTAAGAAACTTATGTTTTTCTGCATGAACTAGCTTTAACTGTGGTACAGTGAGGATTTGAGTGAGGTAGGAATTGTGCTAAATTGTACACTGATTATGCATAACATTAAGACCACATGCCTAATATTGTTGTCCCCCAATTTGTTTTCCCATACACAGGAAACTTTTCCATCAGAACCAGCATTAAATTATTGAGCAATTTGAGCTATAGTTGCTCATCTGTTGGATCAATGCACACAGGCAAATATTTGCTCCACACATGCATTAATTGAGTATTGGCCATGCCATGACCCTGTCACTGATTTACCAGTTTTTTTGCTGGATGACTTTTGATAGACACTAGTCATCTAGGCTTACACCTGTTTTTCCTGCTTTTAAATGTTTTTCAACTTTGAGTATAGAAAGTTAATTTGCTGCCTAATTATTCCATCGACTAATAGGTGTTATGATGAAGAGATTATCAATGTTATTCATGTCACGCCGCTGTGCTCTCCTTCCACACTCCCGGACTACATTTCCCAAGAACCCAGGGGCGGTGACGTCACAGTCAGCCGTTCACCATCTCCCAATCGCGTTACGCTCCACCGTTCTGAGTCACCTGTTTTCTGAAAGAGCTTCCGGTTCAGTCATAGCTAGTTCTATGTATATATAGGCCTGTGTTCTCCCTTATACTTTGCGAGGTATTGTCGACTTTCCGTTGCGTACTGAGCGTTATTTCTCTGTATTTTCTGTCTGCTCTGGTGTTATGATCTAATTTTCGGTATATCGGTTTTTGTCTTTTGTCTTTGCCCTTCTCGGATTTGTTGCACTATCGGACTGTCTTTTGGTATTGGATCCTGGACTGTGTACACGACTACGATTTCTGTGTTTGGTGAGAGTAGCGTTTACCCTACTATCTGGTTGTTTATGTTGCTAATCGCATTGTCAATAAACCTATCATTGCCTTTTACTCGGCGCTCGTCACTCCTATCTGTCTGGCGTTACATATATCTACATCGATTAGAAAAAAACACCCGGGTAGAGCTAAAGACTAACCAAAAACTAAAAACAGAAACTATGCTTACAAAGAAAAAAAAATCCTCGAAGAATTGAAAAAAGTGTCAGATGATGGATGTAGTAGCCTCTTGACAGTTCAAAATAAATTGGATGGATTTTGTCCAGCTTTAACCTGGAAGAAAATTGTAGACCTGTACCAGGTTGGCAAGAGTGAATCTATAGCAGGCATGCAGGTTGGTGTGAAGAAATCAACTGTGGGAGCAATTGTAAGAAAATATAAGATATCACGCAAGATCTCATCCCATGGGGTCAAAATGATCATGAATGGTGAGCAAAAATCCCAGAACTACACGGGGGGAATTGATGAATGGCCTGCAGAGAGCTGGGACCAAAGTAACAAAGACTACCATCTGTAACACACTTTGCCGAGAGGGACTCAAGTCCTGTAATTCCAGGCGTAGAACTTTTTGGTAAAAACTTAACTCGTCGTGTTTGAAGGAAAAAAATTGCTGAGTTGCTTCCCAAGAACTCCATACCTACTGTGAAGCATGGGGGTGGAAACATCATGCTTTGGGGCTGTTTTTCTGCAAAGGAGACAGGACCATGTATCGTGAGATTTGTTTGTAGTGCTGTAGTGGGTAAAACCTATGAACTTATCAAATCCATGGACACTAAAAACCAGTGTGGAATAAGAATGGGAAGTAAGAGAAAAAACTTATTTTTCAGGAACATGGGGTTTATTTCTTTAAATTTTGATTATTATACCTGACAACTAATGAAAATCCCAAATTCAGAATCTCTGAAAATTTGAATATTATTAAGACCAATACTAAAAAGGATTTTTAGAAATGTTGGCCAACTGAAAAGTATGAACATGAAAAGTATGAGCATATGCAGCACTTAACATTTAGTTAGGGCTCCTTTGGCCTGGATTACTGCAGCAATCCGGTGTGGCATGGAGTCGATCAGTCTGTGGCACTCCTCAGGTGTTATGAGAGGACAGGCTGCTCTGATAGTGGCCCTCAGCTCTTCTGAAGTGTTGGGTCTGGTGTATCCCATCTTACTCTTTCCTATGGGGTTATGGTCAAGTGAGTTTACTAACCAATTAAGAACAGGGATACCTTGGTCCTTAAACCAGGTACTGGTAGCTTTTACACTGTGTGCAGGTGCCAAGTCCTGTTGGAAAAAATCTGCATCTCTATGAAGCATGAAGTGCTCTAAAACTTCCTGGTAGACGGCTCCATTGACCTTGGACCTCAGAAAACACAATGGACCAACACCAGCAGATGACATGGCACCCCAAACTATCACTGACTTTAGAAACTTTACACTGGACCTCAATCAATGTGGATTCTGTGCCTCTCCTCTCTTCCTCCAGACTCTGGGACCTTGATTTCCAAAGGAAATGCAAAATTGTCTTTCATCAGGTAACATAATTTTGGACCACTTAGCAGCAATCCAGTCCTTTTTGTCTTTAGCCCAGGCGAGGTGCTTCTGACGCTGTCTCTTGTTCAAGAGTGGCTTGCTGTGACAGCTGAAACAAATTTCTTGCATATGTCTGTGCATGGTGGTTCTTGAAGCACTGAATCCAGCTGCAGTCTAGTCTTTGTGAATCTCCCTTACATTTTTGAAAAGGTTTTTTCCCAATCCTCTCCAGTTATCCCTATTTCTTGTACACTTTTTTCTCCACAACTTTTTCTTCCCTTCGCCTCTTTATTAATGTGCTCTGACGCAGAGCTCTGTGAACAGCTGCCTCTTTAGCAGTGACCTTTTGTGTCTTGCCCTTGTGCAAGTAGTCAATGGTTGTCTTTTGGACAACTGTCAAGTCAGCAGTCTTACCCATGATTGTGTAGTTTACAAAACTAGACTGAGAGACCAGTTAAAGGCCTTTTCAGGTGTTTTGAGTTAATTAGCTGATTGGAGTGTGGCAGCAGGTGTTTTCAATATTGAACCTTTTCACAATATTCAAATTTTTTGAGATACTGAATTTTGAATTTTCATTAGTTGTCAGCTATAATCATCAAAATTCAAAGAAATAAACATTTGAAATATTTCCGTCTGTGTGTAATTAATGTATATAATATACAAGTTTCACTTTTTAAATGAAATTACTGAAATAAATAATTGTTTTCATTATATTAAATTTTACGACCAGCATCTGTATATTAATGAATTGGCCTCCAAATTAGAGAGCTCACCCTACATGACTCACTGCTGCTTTGTGCAGATGATCTGGTCCTGCTACATAATTACTTGCAGACCTGGGCCCTAGCAGTCAACCTTAAAAAGACAAAAATCATGATATGAAAAAAAGAAATCAAAGCTCAGGGAAACAAATACACATTTGCATTAGTAAATGAAGAAAATTGAAGGGACTAAAGATTGTACTTACCTCATACTAAAAACTGAGTAGCTGATTAACCAGTAACTTGGCAATAGCTGAACTGAGAGAACACACTCAAAGGGCCTCCTATGCCATAAAAAGACAAACATTTGTAGAAAATAAAATATCTGAATCAACAATTGAACTGATTGCTCTATATGGATGTGAAGTAAGAGGTTTGCTCACACACCATCAATTTAATGATTGGGACAAACATCCATTAGAGACCCTGCACAAAGAGTTCTTTAAAAGTCAGGTCAATGTATTCTAAGTCAATAAAAGCATTCTAAAGGTTCACAGACACACAACAAACAATGAATGCAAGGCAGAATTAGGAGGATTTCCTCTCATTATAAACATACAGAGAAGAGCAATCAACTTCTAGACACATCTAAAAGAGAGTGAGTCCCAATCTGACCATTATAAAGTCCTGAAACACCAAGAGCTGAACAAATCCAGTCATGAAACTGGTCCCGATTCACTGTACTGATACACCACTAACACCTACACCTACACTACTAACACACACACTGACACATAACTAACACCCACTAACACAGTAATCTCAGGAACAGGAAAAACCTGCAAACTCAATTAAAAAAATTACACAAAAACTCAGAAGTAGATTATTGGGAAGCAGAAACTAAACATTACAGCAAAATTCCAGAGTCAGCAGATTGAGAAGAGGCTGTGCCAGCATGCACTCTCAGTACAGCAGAGACAGAGCTACAAGACCCGGTGTCAACAAAGTAAAAGTGGGTGGAGCATTTGCCACTCTGTAACCCAAGTACAAATGTTGCAGTGGATGAGATTATTGTTGCATTTTGGGGACACTGCCCTTTCAAGCAGTACATGCCAAGCAATCTACAATGCCTTGCAAATGGCTTGGCTTTTTACCTATTTTGTTACATTACAACCTGTGTTTATATATTTAATTTTTATCTGAATTGTATGTGATGCAGCTGCACAAAATAGTCTAAGTTGTTGAAGTGAAATGAGAAATATATATATATAAAATTGTGGAAATAAAAACTGAAAATTGGCATGTGCATATGTATTAACCCCCTTTGCTATGAAGCCCGTAAAAAGTTCTGGTGAGACCAATTACATTCAGAAGTCACATGCTTAGTGAAAGATAGTCCACATGTGTGCAATCTAAGTGTCAAGTGATCTCTCAGTATATACAGTATATACAGTACACATCTTTTCTGTAAGTCCAAAGATGCTGAAACAGAAAGAGGCACCACTAACCAACCAACACTATAAAGACAAACAAAATCTCCTAACAAGTCAGGGACAAAGTTGTAGGGAAGTACAAGTCAGGATTGGGTTATAAAAAATTGATGATCCCTGGAGCACCAGCAAAATCCATTATCATCAAATGCAAAGAAAATGGTACCACAACAAACCTGCCAAGAGTGGGCCACCCACCAAAACTCTCAGACCGGGCAAGGAGGGTAATGCAGAGAGGCAGCACAGAGACCAAAGGCAACCCTGAAGGTGCTTCAGAGCTCCCAAGCAGAGACTTGAGTATCTGTCCATATGACCACAATAAGCCAGACCCTCCAAAGAGCTGGGATTTATAGAACAGTGGCCAGAAAAAAAGCCTTTACCTACACACAAACTAAAAAGGTTTGCCAAAAGGCATTTGGGAAACTCCCCAAAAGTATGGAGGAAGGTGCTCTGGTCGGATGAGATCAAAATTGAACTTTTCGGCCACCAAGGAAAATATCTGGAACAAAAACAACACATCTCATCACCCCAAAACACCATCCAC
>JAYDZG010000043.1:14848874-14859432 GCA_034509265.1 Microcambeva bendego
GATTATCAAATTTATTTGAATATCAGACAAAAATAACCTGAGTAAATACAAAAAATGATTATTTTATTGTATATACATTTCAACTATGAGAGACAAAATGAGGAAAAAAATCCAGGAAATCACATTGTAGGCTTTTTAAATAATTTATTTGTAAATTATGGTGGAAAATAAGTATTTTGTCACCTACAAACAAGCAAGATTTCAGCCTCTCACAGACCTGCAAATTTGTCTTTAAGAAGCTCTTCTATCCTCCACTAGTTACCTATTAAAGGCTCCCATCAGTAACACACTACGCCAAGAGGGATGCAAATCCTGCCAGTTCATGCCCATGCCCATCTGAAGTTTGGCAGAGAACATATGGATGATCCATAAGAATAATGGGAGAATATCATGTGGTCAAACATGAAACCAATTTGAATAAAAACTCAACTCGTCGTGTTTGGAGGAAGAAGAATGCTGAGTTGCATCCCAAGAACACCATATCTACTGTGAAGCATAAGGGTGGAAACAGCATGCTTTGGGGATGTTTTACTGCAAAGGGGATTTTTTACGAATTCTTTTTTTTTTAAATAAAAAACAAGAACATTTTCCAACATACCAATCCCATTAAACACATGCATATAGTATGCATTAAACATTTACACACATCTGTCACAAAAATGCATATGTTTTTTAAATGACTTGTTTAGTGACTTTATAGTCAGGTAATGACTTATTTTTGCACACTTACCTTCTTTAGAGAGGTAGGAAATGTGCTTTCCAAAGTCATTCATCTTCCACCGGCTGAGGTAGACATCTAATTGAAACACAGTTACATGATCAGTAGTGTAAACCCCCAGTGGCACCATCATGCAGCTGGATTGGACCTGCTGCAACAGTTGAGTAAAGACTGTGAAAGAAAACATAAAATATTTAACTTAACAGAATAGAACAACACAACAGATCAGACCAGAACAGAATAGAATGACCTGTATCAGCTTGGCCTGGAAACTTGGCTTTTACTTTGTGAATAAAGCGCTTGCGCAATGCCCTTAAAAATGAATCGGCCATGCAACAGAAAGAAAATGCAGTTCCACACAATTCTTCCCACAACATCTGAACATTCCTCAGCTTTGGGGTTCTGGGTAACACTACAGAAAAAAAAGATAACAATGAAATTTCTTCTGTTCAATAAGCCGCATTAAACAAACATACAAATAAAACAATACACAATGCACAAATAAAACAATACACAATGCACAAATAAAACAATGCAGAGTGCTACAAATTGTATTTTATGTATTATCTAAGTCACATTTACAGTCACAATCCAACTAAACTAATAACACATAGTTGTACTGTTCATGTTTCTATTGGGCCCAGGATTGAGGAGGTACAACTTTTCGAACTTGTCGATCATCTTCGAATTTGCAGAGTAGACAAAGCAGTGAAGAAATTGGCCACACAGAGACTCTGATCATTTTTTGGTGATTAATGCAATAAAAAAAGGTGAATAGGAGATGCTGAAAATGTGTATTTTGTTATCTGTCCACCCTGTGCTTTATGATATTTATCATTTATATATTGAGGGGATTTTTTGCGTGCATTGGCTGTTAACTTGGGAGAACTTTTTTCTTTTCAACAACAGTCGCGCATCTGTTATCCTCACAAAGTTCACTTTAGAATTCCCCTTTCCCCACAACTTATAAACTGTGAGGTGGGAAGCCATTGCTTGAATTCCCAACTGATAATTATTTTGAGTTCCAAAGAGTATTTGAGGCAAGACTCAAAAAGCTTTAGATCCACGAGAAAGGCATGCGACTTTTCCAGAATCCATTTTGCAGCAGACATGAACTGTGTTGATCCAGTTAAGCATAAGGAATTGCTATGCCAATCAACCAATTTTGAGAGCACCTTTATCTGTGAGTAGAGTTTTCATGGCTGAAACAGTTCAAATCTTCAATCAGAGACATGGATGTGCAGGGTCACAGCTGCCTCCAAAAAGAAACTGCTAAAAGGCAGTTTGGACAGTAATGTACAGTCAAGACAAAAAATAATCAAAGAACTGCAACTATGGTTTAAAATGCACTTCTAAAAAAGTAAGGTTTTTTGAAGTTGTTAAAACATGTTTTTAAACATAAACACTGATTAAATAGTGGCATATTTTTATCCTTGGATAAATGTTTTTTTTTTCTTTCTGGTTAAAATAACTTCAAGTTATTCAAGTTCAGCATGACAACTATTAAGACTGACCGTCCACTGCAATAAATTTAATAACAAAAAAGAAAAAAACATTAAAAATATTATATTTGATTTTTGAGCCAATTAGACAGAGCAGTTTCTGCAAGGCATCCCAAAGACTTAAACACATTTCCAGAAAGAAAGGGGTTCAACAAAGCATAATTCTGTTTATTACATCTGAGAGTTAATGTTTATCAATTGTGTCCTTGTATTTATGTTCCAGTCAGGTACTCACACTCTGATGCTGAGACATGATCCGTCCCTTTCTCTGTCAAGCTGCTGATTTTTTCAAGCACTTTAGTTTGACGTGACAGCTCTGACAGTATATCCTGTTGCACATGTTCAGTATCAGACAGCTTGAATGCCTAAAATATAATACAAACTTAACTTTCAATGCAATGCATTTGTTTGGAATTTAATGGTATGACAATGTAATGGGAACCAAATGCATTAGTGTGTGTGTGTGTGTGTGCCGCCTGACTTCTTCCAGGAGAATAATTTCACTCTTTTGGATTATCCTGCATGTTTCCATGATCTAAATCCAATTAAGAACATTTGGGGATGGATGGCAAGGGAAGTTTACAAAAACGGACATCAGTTCTAGACAGTGGATGCCCTTTGTGAAGCAATGTTCAACACTTGGAGCATCTTTGCCTATTGCCTTCTGGAAACACTTTCTGTCTTTTTTGACATTATGATTTCTTTTTTGAGGATTTAAGTTTTTAATCGTTTGATCAGCTCATGAAGAGCCTATTTCAGTAAAATTGTTGGTTTCAATAAATTGCCTACTCAAAATATTTTGTCTCTTGCACCCATTTCCTCTTTTAGCATTGTGAAGCTCTTTATAGAACATTTTTAAGATCCAATAGTGCAAAATGTGACAAATTGTATATTATACTGTAATTATTAAATGTAGGAGACACACAATGGGCCCTGTGTTCTGACACCAGCTTTCAAAAATGAGTTACAGTACTTTTTCCATATTATAACATATTAATATAATATATTGGCACACTTTCTTACCCTCAGTAGTGCAGTGCAAATATTAAGGTGGATCTCCAGGGCTTGATCCAGAGTGTAATCTCCAGTGCTGACTGGACCGGTTTTTCCCTTTTCTGTGCTATTGGCCCTGATCTCTGGTTCTTGATTCTCTGAAGTCAACACTGTATCCTTAGTGATCAGGCATGGGTTTTTCACTGCATCTTCTTTGTTCAAACATGACCTAAAACAATTACACTTTATTAAGTTGGTCATGTAGACATACATCCTGCAATTTTTAACAGTTTTTTAAATTTATATTTCTGTCTTTTGTACCCTGCTTTATCCCGGTCAGGGTTGTAGTGACTACAATTCATTGAATAAAAGGTAGCGAACCCCCCAACATATAATCATATGTTATAGGATATAATAATATAATCATATAAAATATTTATTCCCTGCCATGACTTACATATTTATTATATCATATTTAATATATCAATATAATATCCAAAGACAGTTGATCAACTTTCTCTCCTTTCTTTCCATCAGAAGATTTTACATCAAAATCATAGCTAAAGCCACAAACAAATCTCGGGACAGCAAAACCCCTCATTAACAGCCTACCCATCTTAAACCACACCCTCAAATATATTAACGTCAACCAGGCCATCATGCCCACTAATTCCCCTACCACCTCTACTTCATTATTTCCTTTCCAAATAGTCATATCTACTACACAGAGCAGAATTCTCCACCAGGATTTAAAACAATTAAACAGCAACCCTGAAATCAGTTAATCTCAAATTAAATAAGCTTTAACAGCAGCATTTTCCTTACCAATTACATCAGAATCTCGAAATATTAATATTATAAATTCTTTACTTAAACTAAAACCACTGCTTTCCAATTCTACGAAATGACGGCTCCCAATTCCCACATATGAGTTATACAGAAGCACTTTGAACTGGTGAACATCAATCGTCAAGTTCATTTGTAAAATGCTTTCATCGCAACCAAAAATCTCCCGTCCATACCTCTTCAACCTCAATAAAAACGAAAACGCATCAAAGATGCACTTACCTAATGAAACAAACTCTACCAATAATAGAAGGCCATAATCAATGACCACCTAAAATATATTTACAAACTATGTGTACTGGCTGGAACACCACACCACACAACTTCATATGCATCAAGCAAGCTGTGTAGACTGATACAAGCCCAGTACAACCCAATTTCAAAACCCACCCCATTTGAAACTTCCTGCATTAGTAACCAAAGACAAACTCAAACAGTATGTTTGTAAAAAGCAGACAATGCCGAATAACAAAACAGAACAAAATATTTTAATGCATAAGCTTTAACTTACATGGTGTCCCTAAGCCTAATGCTACCACTGCAAGAGATGTCATCTTCTATACTAAAGAAAGTGGAGAGAAAATCAAAACTTTCTAACACCTTCTCTTCTTCTACAGCTAGTGCATCATCAGACTTCGGGTGAAGAAATAAATCTCTCTTAAAACAGAGAGCACAAAATATGTTTTAAATGGTTTATACACAGTGTAGTAAATTTCGATATATATTATGATTACCAATGTTAATGAGCTTACCTTTAAAACTTGATTAAGATGCCATAGTTGTAGTTCCAGATCTTTTACCTCAGTCTTATCACAGTCTATTTCCTCCAAAGTAGCATCCACCTGTGCTTGTGCCAGAGTTACTTTCATAGCTGCTGCTCTTTGGGAGTTCCCAATGCTAGGTTTTAGAATCATTGGCTGTTGATTAACCAAATATTTAGCTTGGACCTTTTCTACATTAATCTCATCTATGGTCATCATTTCCTCAGTTCCTACTTCATGCTTGGTGGTGGCATTGCAGTTTCTTTGAAGAATATCAGGAATGATGAAACACTGGTTACTAAATGTGGAATCGTGCTTGTATTCCTGTGCACTATAAAATCCAGTCTCAGGCACTGTAGGCCATGCTCCACTTTCATATTCCTGTAGTTTGCAAATACAATATTAAAATATCTTGTAAAGACAAATGAACATACTTTTGTAACCAGATTTGCAGTAATATTACCTCTCCATGTGGTGTATTTAAAATGTCATCTACTGAATGATAGTCTACAGAGGGGTCATGTACAGTTGATAAAAGACTGTTATTGGCTAGTGGAGTTAGTGTCTGGGCAGAGTCAGAAACATAGCTGAGTGTAGACACACCCCTGGATTCACAGGATCCAATAGAGAAAGTGCCATCCATGTCTTGAAAATGATGCATCTTAGACTGAAAAGACACATTATATGTAAAATGCTGTGAAAACGTATTTGCCCCTTACAGATTTCTTATGTTTTTGTCAAACTTAAATGTTTCAGATTGTGAAACTAATTTGAATATCAGACAAAGATACTCATTTACATGTGAAAAAGTAATAGTCCCATGAAATAACTGTGATTTACCACAATTCTGGGAAAGCTGGTTCAATTTCACTAGCCTCACGCAGGCCTGATTACTGCCAGACCTGTAGAATCACTTAAAAATCACTTAAAAACCTGTCTAACAACATGAATGAGCCTATAAGTTCCCAAAAAGCAAGACAGTATACACCAATAAAAATAAATTTAAGAACAGATGAGAAATCATTGACATCTGTCAGTCTGGAAAAGATTACAAAATGATTTCTAAGACTTTGGGACTCCAACAAACCACAGTGTGAGCAATTATCCACAAATGGAGAAAACAAGGAACAGTCGTGAATATTCCAAGGAGTATTATCTTGGAAATTATTCCAAGAGCTCATTGATGACTCATCCAGGAGGTCACAAAAGAACCAGAACAACATCTAAAGCACTGCAGGCCTTACTTGGCTCAGTTAAAGTCAGTGTTCACGATTCTACATTGGTAAAATGGTATCCATGGGGGATTTCCAAGACAAAAACAACCAAAAACAACCAAAAAGAACAAAAAACCTGTCTCACATTTGAAAAAAAATAATCTTCCATTTTCCAAGACCTTTGGGAAAATGACTCGAATGACTTGCTGTAACTGATAACCATAAATTCCGCTCTCCTGAAGGAGAATGTCCAGCCATCAGTTTGTGACCTTAAGCTCAAGTATACTTAAGTTCTGAACCAGGACAATAATCGAAAGCACAACAGCAAGTCAACCTCTGAATGGCTGAACAAAAGAACTAAATGAAGGTTTTGAAGTGGCGAATATGATTGAGATGCTGTGGTATGGCCTTAAACAGACAAAACGATTGAATTAAAACAATTTGCAAACGCTTGATGGTAGTTGTTGCTGCCAAGGAAGGCAAAACCAATTATTAGGTTTAAGGGGCAATTACTTTTTCACATAGGGTCAGGTCGGTTTTTATAGCATTTTCCCTTACTTTATGAAATCATCATGGAAAAACTGCATTTTGTATTTGATCAGGTTGTATTTGTCTGATATTTGTTTGATAATCTAAAACATTCAAGTGAGACAAATGTAAGAAATCTGTAAGGGGCAAATACTATTTCACAGCACTGTATTTGTATTTAATAATTTCACATAGTTTACAAGTTGTACAAGCTGAAATAAACTGGGAGACTTGAATACTCACTATAAAGTATTTTTCTGTAAAGCTTGGAGTGTTTTGAGGAGTCCAGCTGTTCACTGATCCTGTCCTGCTGTGTATATATCGACTTGCAGGTGACATTACAGGCTTTACAGTGCTACTGTTAAAAGGACTGTAGATAAATAAATAAAATAGATAAGGTTGGAGCACATGTACAGCTCATGTATTTACGATTTGAGATTTAGACCTATAACCACCCCTTTCGAAAATTTACAGAAGTGCTTGAAAAATTTGAGAACATTTTTCTACATTTCTCCACAGATTTGACCTAAACTTCAGGTTCTCACACAAGTCCAAAAATTACCTAATATCCAAGGATTGCATTAGCTCTGCTTCACCCTTTTCCTATCCTGCCTTTATCCTAGTCATTGTATGTCTTAATCCTGTATTCATTATTTCTCAGTCATTTTCTGTTATTTATTAGTTAATTTTATAAGTTTTTTTTCCACACACTTACTAAATGTTCTAGCCTAATATGTTAATTATTTATTCTAGTATCAAACTGCACTAATTTGTTAAAAATAGTTTTTATTTGTATAATTTAGATTAATTTGAATTAGGATATTGATTAATTACATGAATAATATGTTGAACAGAACAGTTCCAGTAGTTTGGGACATATGCCTGGCCTTGGCTTCAGATAATAAATTACCAATAACTGTTGCTACAGGTACATCAAAAAGCCTGCCAGCTTACGAAAAATAGGAGCAGCACCCTGAACTCAGAAACCTTCTTTCAACTGTGATGCACAGTAAAGGGATCATCATGGAGGGGGAATGCTTTGCAAAACTCAGTGTTAGGTTTCCTGGATCCTCGTGCACACAAGGTTCTGGCGAAAGCCACCATTACAGAGACTTAGTGTAGCGTTTTTTTTTCTAGGAGACCTTAATCAAGGCTAACCTTATTTAAGGGGCTGCTTCGTGCTGATAGCACGGTAGCATTAATTTTGCTAGAAATGCTGGCTCATGCAACCTCGCTTTCTTTTTCAGGTTCTTCGACGACAGCACTCAAGGTACCTCTGCCTTTCTAGAGGGGCCAGCCGTGTACCGATTGGAGACGGGAGGTAACCTTAGCTTTTAAAAATGGGAAAGATTTCAGGCTGTGAAACTGAAGACCCCGGTGCTTCCATTAATAGATGCGTGTTCCTAACGCTGTTGTGTTCAATGTTTGCCCTTTCTCCCCAATAGCTTTCCTTTGACTCTTGGCAGGCGTTGCATACAAGGAGGAGAAGTAATGTGGAGTTGAACAACAGCAGCATTTGGTGGCATTTTTCTCTTGGCACTTTGCCAGCATCCATGCAGTACTGCGTCAGTGCTCTGTGTTAAAGACCCGCATTCATATTCGTGCCCTTTTCTTATTTTGTACACAGTCCCGCGTTGGGTCAGCACTCAGCGGACTTTTCTTAGTTCTCATTTTCCCTTATGGTCTTTTAGTTGCTAAAGATTCTCTTAAATCTGCATCTTGTATCCTCCGTTATTGAGTCATAACACTCAGTACTTGAAAAACTTGCAATTATTAAGTGTAGTACTTATTACTGGGCGGCACGGTGGCTTAGTGGGTAGCACTGTCGCCTCACAGCAAGAAGGTCCTGGGTTCGATCCCCAGGTGGGGCGATCTCGGTCCTTTCTGTCCGGAGTTTGCATGTTCTCCTTGTGTCTGTGTGGGTTTCCACCGGGTACTCCGGTTTCCTCCCACAGTCCAAAGACATGCTACCTGGTTAATTGGAGACATTGAATCGTCCTGTAGGTTTACCCAGCCATGTAACTGGGAACAGCTGCACACCGGTCCCAAGCCCGGATAAATGGGGAGGGGTGGAGAAAGCAATGGCGAACTACTCCACTATGCTTGCCGAAATACTTACATGGATCGATGATCCTTTAAGTGACCGAGAGTGGGCTATGACTTAACGGATAATCATCATCAATGTCTCATAAAGCTAATTAAACACAAAAAGGAGTTTTTACTCATTTTTTTACTCACCTGACTGTATAAAGTGTTCATGGTTTTGTTCAGCTGCTCTCTCAGGGGGCGTTCGGCTACCTGCTGCCCATCATCTCGTTCATTCTGGCGTGGATAGAGACGTGGTTTCTCGACTTCAAAGTTCTGCCTCAGGAGACCAGGGATGAAAACCGTGAGTCCTGGACTATGTTGCATCTGAAAAGTATCGAGACCCTTTCTTACTATTACAATAATGTGTTTTAACTGCAGCTGTTGCTAATAATTGTAATAAATCTACTGTATGAATGTAATTGTATGCTTCTAGGAAAAACTATTGGAGCTCACATGTCCAGATACTTTTGGTATATAGATTATGTGTATTACTGAATTGACTGTGTGTGTGTGTGTGTGTGTGTGTGTGTGTGTGACAGGATATGTGACCGTACCCAGTATCTCAGACAGAGCTCCACTCATACATCCAGGACCTCTCTCAGATGGTCAGTTCTATTCCCCCCCGGAGTCTGTGGCAGGTGAGTTTCTAAGGCCTGTGAAGAAGCCTGGATTTCTACACAGACATGCTTGTCCTGGTGGGTTTCATTTCTAGTTCTATTATTTTGTATTTCCTATATTTTTTACTTTAGATTCGGATGAGGAGCTGGATGATGAACACGACGTTGAGAAGCCTCCCGTCTAACAGGTACGCAAAGAGCAACACATACAGAGCAGTGAATTAAAGTCACGCTAGTCCCATTCGACTCTGTGCCCATTATAGGTCAGTTTTGTGTTATGATACACTAGAGCTGCAGCTATGGATTCTTTTCGAGTATTTCGAGTATTCTATTTTTTTATTCCAGTGATTACTCTAGTAATCAGAGCAAAACTAGACACATATGAGATCAAATAAATCTCTCTCCCTCTCTCTCTCTCTCTCCCTCTCTCTCTCTCTGTGTCTCTCTCTAGCCCCGTTCTGCAGTTTTCTTATTCGCACCAAATGCACATGTGGCCCAGATGTTCATGCCATGCTTATGGACGGAGGTGGTTAGAATGAATACGTAGGAATTCTTCATTTGCTTGCACTGATGTACTCGGATGTGTTAATATCCAAAATAGAGGAATCACAGTTCTTTAACAAAGCTTAAAATGAAAAAGGTTAGCATTCTGCATTAGTAATCAGAAGGTCTTTGATTCCAGCCTCACCGCCACCAAGCCGCCCCCTGCTGAGCCCCCGAACAAGGACCCTATAACCCACATCTGCCTGCACTGTATTTAGCTACAATAGAAAGTCACTTTGAATAGAGAAATGCTGTAAATGTAGCTGTTCCATTGTTCAGGATCTCACATTCATTATTCTGCATCATTCTTGATACTGTTGAGTTCTTTATTACAAGAAAAAGATTGAAAACCGTTTGTTTACCTGCCAATATTAAGGGCTCGCTCAATCTTGCATGATTTAAAACTGCATTTAATTTAGATATATAAATGATTTTCCAATTATCTGGTGTTTATTAAAGTCTTTTTTTATTCTTTTGCACAACTTCATTGTGACATGCTTACGTCTGAGGGCTTCTGTGTCTTATTTGCATTTTAGACTGTAAATCTTCAGGATAATTCGGAAGTAACGTTTGATGCTTTTTTTCATGTGAAGCGATTTACGAATGTGAGAATGTGAAATAACTTGTTTTAATTAAAGGGTTCTGTTTATTTCAAGTTATTCCCATTGTGATTTTTCTACTCCATGCTACATTGTTTAATATATGCATACAAATAGTTGCTTGATTTATTCATGATTAAATTCATGAT
>JAYDZG010000043.1:14867074-14878443 GCA_034509265.1 Microcambeva bendego
CTCATGGTAAAACTTTACAGTAGGCCAACATTTCTAAAAAATCCTTTTTTGTTTTTTGGTCTTAAGTAATATTCTAATTTTCTGAGATACTGAATTTGGGATTTTTATTAGTGGTCAGTTATAATCATAAAATTAAAAGAAATTTATATTTGAAATCGATCAGTCTGTGTGTAATTAATGGATTTAATATACAAATTTCACTTTTTGAAAGTAATTATTGAAATAAATCAACTTTTCCATGATATTATAATTTTATGACCAGCACCTGTATAATCTGGTAAATTAAAGGCCCAAAACCATCATGAAAGATATAAACAATTTGATCGGATATAGCTTCAAAATAACTATATAGTAATATATTGTTAAGTACAAATATTCAGAAAAAGAAAGAGAGAGAAAAATATAGCTACTTCATTTTGCTAACGGGAGCATCTGTAAAAAATATTTTACATTGTTGATGTCTCCCCCACTCCAGCTTTGTTTTAAAATGAGTATGTTTTGTTTACTAGTGTCCCACCACCAATACAATACTTAATAATAATACATGTCATTCAGACATTAAAAAAAACACTTTAAAAAAACTAGAGTTGTATGCTCTGCTTTGCAAATGGCAATAGAATACTTATTTAAATGAATGTTAATCAAGGGCTACAGAGTACATATGGGAATTGTTGGGGAAAAACAGCATTCTTGTTTGTTTTCAACAGAATAAGTAACATGTGGAAATTTTAACAGGTTTAGGTAGTTTACTAGTCAGTTTACCTCATTATTATTTCCACTGAACAACACTGAACAATTCAGAAATTTGAAATGTGTGACCAAATGTTTACTGAATACTACTCCGCCTAAACATGAAAAACTAACATTGAAAATGCTTAATAGATATCTGATACTTGTCAATAAAATAAACAAAAAGTTATCCCCATATTAAAAATAGCACATGTACTATAACTAATGAAATAAAAAATAAAAAATAAAGTATAGCACCCTAATCAGACAAGATGTAATATGCATATTTTCCATCCACTCATAAAAAATACAATAAGAGATCAAAACGAAAATCAAAAAGCTGTAAGTGCAAAATATTCTCCCATCCAAAGGAAAAATGTGATGATAAAGACCAAGATGTCCTACAGTCTACAGGTAAATACAAAAAGACCCTGTTGTGAGATTAAAAGGAAAAACTGTGAACAAATGCCCACCTAGTGTACAATATGGGTAAATACAAGATAATTTTAGCTTTTGAGCTAAATTTACAGAATTCTTATTAATCTGCCATGGCATTTTGGCAAAATAACTTGTAATACTTATAATACTTGTAAACAAAAGTAACAACAGTATACAAAATATACATCAATAAGTTGAAAATAAATCTCAAGAGATAGAACTTTCTTTTAGATAAAAAAAAAAGCTTTATACTGAGTCCTTCTGCCAAAGAAACATAAACATGGCTGTTTATACTGTACATGGTACTAAACAAAGCAATTACACTTCTCAATTAATTTTACTACTAGTGTTACATAGATGAAACATTTATTCACATTCTTTAAAATACTCATATTTCTACACAGATGCATTAATCCACACCAAGTTTTTTCTTTGCCATCATTTTTAAAGTTTAAAAAGCACAAACAGATTTGTGTGTACCTGGGGTTAAATATTTGATCTTTGTAGTTTCCAATAGTAGTTTCCAATGTGTGGCAGCAAGCAACAAGACATGAAGCTTTGTTGGCAATCAACAGGAACATCAGACATAAAGCCAATGATCCTGTTAACCAAACTGGACTGCAATATAATCTTATGACATATAAATGTTTCTATGAACATAATTAGCTCTAACACAAAGAATGTAGCAGCATGAAACCCATTTCGAAATGACCATAGCTTTGATTGTTTATTAAAACAGCAGGAAGGTAAACAATGTCAGTTGAACAAAGTGGTGGGCAGTACTAAAATGTGAAAGTAAACAGTTTTCTTAATATAACAATGTGACAAGTTGGGAAATATTTACTGATTAATTTGCTGCACGCCCATGATTCTGTTAACATTAATACAGTTATTTAATAGTTATCATACATTAAAAGTAGTAAAAAAGTGATAAAAAGATAGCAATGAGGAATATCAATGCAGGTCAAAAACTATTATTAGATTGTTATTAGATTGTCAGCCAATTACACTGTAAATTTGGCATACATTTTTAACATAATTTTTTGAATCTTTTATTAATACTCATGAAGCATTGGCTTATCCAAGCCACTGACTTGAGAAAAATGACGTCTTGAAGCAGGAAAACCGTGATTTTTTTTTCAAGATTTAATTAAGAACAAATAGTTAAGAAAGGACTAAAATCTATCAGTTAGAAGTGCTTGAATGCATGTAAAAATAATCAACATTGAAGAGTCATTTATTTATTTTTCTTTTTAATTGAACATTTGGACTGATTAAGAGTAAAAATAACCATTTTTGAAGGTTTAGAGAAAAAAAGGAGAAGTACATCTGGAAAAAACCCATAAAGGCACAGAAAACAATGCACAAGTGGATAGAGGAATTGAGTTAACTAAACATATATACAAATATAATAATCAAAAATCAAACTGAAAACACTAACAAGACAAATTATAAAGCTTTTGAAATGGCCTGTACCGTCCCATGACTTTAAAGATTTTTTAAATTGAATATAAAGTAACTGTGAAACAGCATTTGCTGAAAACTTTATGTAAAAGTGAACTGCAAATATTTTAGAAATTGAAAACATTTGCACCTAATCCTAAGCTTTCTATACAACTGTTTAATGACAAAAGCTTAAGAGCTATTTTCTAATCGCGTTATTATTCTATTACTCAACAATAGCTAGTGTAGAATGGGAAAGAAAATATATGAAATCAGGCGAAGTTGTTTCTTGCAGCCTGCACTGAGTAGAATTGAACTCCACTGACTGAAAATGAACATGATAAATGACTATGAATACAGCATATGGGTGCCTTAAGAGATAATATGACATATCAAATGTGAAAGCAGCAAAAGATAAAATGTTTTTGTTCAACTTATTACAAGTTAAATGGTTTAAAAGACAGAAAAAACAGCCCCTGGTAACCACAAGTTTAGGGTTACTGCTGTTGAACAATTTGTCTCTTTTTAAACCAGAGGCTTCATCCCTATCGGCATATTGATGTCTTAATTAGTTTTCTAATATTTTGGCATATTATTTATCACAGCAAATAAAAAGAGTTACAGCTCCACCTATACTCATTTACACATCTTTGCTAAACAATTACTGCGAAGGTGTGAGGACATTTTAGGCATTTCTGATTCATAGTGACTTGTGTAAACTGCCACTATGAAGTGTCTTTTAGACCATCCAGCGGCATCTTATTTCTGTATGAATGGTAGCATAAAGTCTGCCCTATCTGAGCACATCAGGAGTCAGAATATATAACTGTCCTTCCACTGTGACATTATTACACTGAAGATGATGCTTATTGGGTTTTACTGTAGTACTTGGAGATAAAATTGAATGCATGCAGTTTACCGTGTTTTTTTTCCCCTTGAGGGAGTGATGCAATTCACTTCTTTCATTTATGCAGTGAATCTATAAGCATTAACAAGTGGATAAATGAAGGTATTTAAAGAGACATTTAACAACACAATACATAAAATACACCTTTACTTAGGTGGAGAGAGAAGAGTCTATAACATCGTGTGCAACATCGGAGTGTTTGTCTATTGCCACAGACATGCTGGGCTTTAATGTTTGTATTACTCCATCCTCCCTTTCCCCTGTTGCTTTCTCAACCTCAGTGCTCTTGTCAGTATCATCCACAGGTGAAGAGCCACACGTATTGTGACCACCAACTTCCATTGCTGGCAGAATTTCTTCCAATCTGACATCTTTATTCTTGCATTCTGATGTCTCCTCCTTTCTCGACCCATTTCTCCCTAAAGCTTCCTCTAAAAATGCCTTGTTTCCATCTACCCCTTCATCATCCCTAGCTTTCTTTCTCTTCCTCTTCGGACTTCCAGTGCTATCTGCTGCTGGCACTGCTGGAAGTGCCATAATACTGCCGTGGGGTAAGAACATATGTGGATACAGCAGTCCATGAGGCATGCCAGGGATTAAGAAAGGGTTGAAGGCCAAATGGCTCCCAGTGCTTGTAATGGTAGCAGTGCTACTAGTAATTGATTTATTGGCAGCAGTGGCCAGCATGTTTTTCTCACCCTCTCTTTGTGTTCTCTCCTCTGTAGTTTGTTTCTCGGTACTAGACTGAGGGCTGGCTGTCTCTTTGTCAGCTTGGCAGGGGGATAAGGCCACAGTGGGGCAGGATGTGGAAGTGACTGTTGCTATGCTGGATGAGCTGGCTGCTGTAGATATTATAGGGGATGCTGTCGATGATGCTGGGCTCATTATCCCACTGATATGAGTTCCATACATGGGTGGCTGCATGGCTGGCATGCTATGAACCATCATAGGAAGAATGCCCAGGCCATTCTTAGGATCTTCTCCAGATAGTGTAGGAGCAAAACTAGGAGGAAACCCCATCAGGCCACTTATTGGAATGGTAGGGACATTACGCAGGTTAGGTAAGCTAACCAAGTCCATGCTTCCAATAAGTCCACTGTTCATAAAGAGAGATCCCATGCCAGAAGGGAGCTCAAGCGCTTTGGGAATCTCACTACGTGGCCTCCTACCTCTCCGACGTGTGGCTGGATCCCGAGTCACTGGCTCAGTAAGAATCCGTGTAAACTTTCCTTCTGGAAGAAAACCCTAAAAAAATAAAACATCTCTGTTGATCTTGATTAATCACAATTATCAAAGTCACTAAACAAAGAATAATATGTTCAATAATATCTAATTAACAGTCATGAGAAGTATTTGGACACCCGACCATGAGCTTCAACATCCCATTTAAGAATCACAGGGCACTGATGTTGGTCAATAAACCCTCTTCTCTTTTAGAAGTTCATCCCAAATGTGTTTAGTGGGGCTGAGGTCATCTCTTTATTCAGGCCACTGAAGTTAAACAAGGCAGTGATAAAACCAAAATGGGGATTCTGTAAACAGCTGCAGCAATTTAATTGGTTTAGTATACCTCTTAACAATTGCTGAGGCTAAAACACATTAAAAAAAAATTAAAAAAAAATACGAAGAACTAGGTGTCCTTGTCCAGATAGAGAAGACAAAATAATTCTATAAAATTTGTAATAAACAGCATAATTATAACATGTTGATACAAACTCACTGAATGTTTAACCACATCTGCCCAATCAGGAGCCACAAAATATTCTGAGTTTATATCCAGCCACTGAGAAAGTTCCTTTATTGCAGGGGCCAAAGCACCACCAAGCTACAGCCAGAAACAAACACAACAGTTATTAAAATCTTAACTGTTTTGCTCAAAACTATTGACAATTATTAAGACACTAAACGAGTTTCCATCCAAACATTTTGCAAGTGTACGAAATTACGAAATATTGGCGAAAAAAGTTTCATTTCCTTTAACTACAGTTACGTGAAAAACCCTAAGATGACATCAACGTGCTGCAGAGAAATGAGAAAGATGGAGAGATTTAATTCGGTTTTTGCTTTTAGTACAATTATATTTACAAGAATGTGTTATCTTTTTATGGTTATGTTGCTTGCAGTTATGATACGGTGGGCAGAATGAGCAACAGCCTGTCTTATGCGGGCTCAAATCTCTGTGCCATGCCCGCATTTCATCTCCCATCTGGAAACATAAACACACTAAACCATTTTGGGAGAACATTGGGCAGAAGCATTTTGGAACCATTTTTGTGCTTTGGATCAATAATTTCAGAATGTCAAAATCAGCATTTGTAAATGTTTGGCTCGGCAGCTGACCCAATCATGGTGCATAGCTTAACAGTTATCAGTATAACAGTTTTTTTTTTTTTTTTTTTCGAATTTTGAGCTTTTCCCATTCAGGTTTTTCAACACTAGAATGACTTAAATGTGCGCAAAAAGTTTGTGGATGGAAAACCGTCTACAGACACAGCGAGTATGTACAGTACTTACCCTGCGACCTGTACTCTTGTGCACAACTGGAACTCTCTCCTCTCCTGTCAAAGAGCTAGCATCTAATTTAGTAGGATCTTTACAGCGATGTCTTCTCTGTTTCGGACGTTCTGTAAAACCGTGCAACATCCCTGCAGTCTTTGATCCACAGAGGGGCAAATAGGTATGGGGTAAAAAAAAAAAAAGATGATGTTTTAGCACCAAACAAATCTTTGCCCATTTGATTATAAGCCGTCAATGAATGTTGGAGGAAGTGTGTGTTAATAATGACGCGCCTAGACCAGAGTCGAAACAAGTGGAAGCTGCAAAAAAGAAGTGAAAGGCCATTTTTGGACGTAAATGGACTGGGAGGAAAGGGGGACGACCTGCAACATCATCACAAGCGTCAGAGTGCTTTCTCACCACTTTTTTGCTTTCTAAAGTAACTACATTGTATTACATTGTGCAAGTATTACATTGTGCATTTTGCTAGGTATTAGCAATGTAAAAGTTAACAAGCTAAACAATTTTTTTCTGCCAGTAACAACATTACATTTGCTAGTAACTTTTACATCATTTGTAGTCTTCAGCCCATATTATGAAAACATTTGATAGAGATCCCGCTTGCTGATAATGAGCCAGCTGTCTTAACCCACAAGCCCAGCAATGATTGATGTGAAAGCTTTAATGTAAATTCCTCGTGTACTGATGAAGCATTGCTTATAATAATAATCTAAATAACAGAACACGGTGCCAAATTTCTGCATAGTCCACTTTACAGAGAACTACTGGGTTGACTGGAATACACTTCTGTGGATCAACTTCTGTGTATAATGGCACTAGTAAGTCTCTCACTGAAAACATCTGGAGCATTGTGATTACATCACATATATACTGGCATTGGGAAAACATTCACAACTTCTACACTCACATTGGGTTAAGAAGGGATTACAAAGCCATATAGGATTATTAGTTAACAAAATTAACATCCCGTCTTTATACTGAGAATGCTGTACATACCCAGTTTGGCAGTTTTGGTTTAAAAAAAGTACAATTTTGAAAACTGATTAAATGTTAAGTGTCTTGATACATAAACAACAACAACTAAATTCTCAGCCCCTCCTGGACTAGCATCCCCATGATTGAATCTGCCCTTGTCCATCATAACAAACAGGAGCAGGTTTAAAAATGTAATTGTTATTGGCATTGAATCAATTCAACGTGACCACATACACATGTAGAAAACTCCCACAAATTAATAAATAGTCAAGAAAATGATAGTCATAATAATAATGATTACCATGCATAATAAACATATATTGGTGAAACATGACATATGCTTCAGAAAGGCTTGAAATGTTTTATTATTTTTTACCATTATTAATGCATACGTTTATTTATGTAATTTAATATAATTTTATGTCATTTCTTTTTCCTGAATAAGTAATCCCTTCATTAGAATATAGAACTAAAACCACCTCTGGCAGATATTGCTGTCTTCTACAAAATTCTTGATCTGACTGCAATCAATGCTCAAATCTTGATCAATGCATTCAGCGCTGAGAGTAACTCACCAAGAATCACTCTGTTGTTGCAAAGAAAAAAAGGAAGTAATGAAATAATTGGATAAACAGGACAAGTGTTTATATGAGAGGCATTTAAATTCAGGAATTGTGTACTGGTTCACAATGTGTGTTTGACTCATTTCACATCACTGAAGTGCTCGTGCACCTTCACAGCATGAACGAGCAGGTTAGTTTTCTCTGCTGAGAAGCGTTGAACTATTTCAAGTATCTGCATCGATGAAATAACTGATGCGCCAAAGTCAGAACACACTGGACTCAAGTGACACACTGATTGGTTTACTGCTCGTTACACCCAAATCACAGTCTTGAAAAATAAAAAGACTCAGTACATCCCATCATTAATATAGCAAAATCCAAATCCACAGCCAAAAATCAAGCTGCGGGGCGTGGTTGACTGATTGCCAAAAATCGCTAAAATAGGGCCCCTAGAATAAGTGAATAGATCATGTACTGCTAGTGACTTTGACTGGAAATCACTGAACCAACCACAGTAATTATGGAATGGCAGCTGTCTGAACCAATCAGCCTATATCATGTATTTCTAAAGTTTCATGAGGTTTCATCCATCATAACTCTCTCAAAACAAAATTTCTCCAAGATCTATCCACTTACTGTTTATATGTGATGTCTTGAGCAAATTAACTGGCCACCATTTTGTCCTCGTTTCAAGTATCCACTATTGCCTTGTAATTTATCCTCAGACATGATGGAAGTTATTCCAAACAAAAATCAATGGAATCCGATAAACGGTCTAGGAGGAGTTTGAAGAAGTTGGTGAGAAATAGCAAAAAAACTCTCAAATTTCAAAATGGCTGACTAACTGTTGGGTGGAGTCAGTAAAACCAATACTAAAAACAAGTGTCATGCATTTTTTTGGACTTCTGACATGAGTTTGTAAAAAGTAGGTTAAAAATGCAAGAATTACAAAATGGCCGACTTCCGGTTGGGCAGAGCTTATGCAAATCAATATGTAATATGTATGGTATCTTCAGATCTATCATCCTATCAAATTTCGTGAGAATTGGAGAAAGTCTGAGGCAACCACTGTTAGAAATAGTTGTAAAAATTGCAAAGGTCGTTATGAAATCCAGTTTTCACACATGCAAAAAAAAATCTAAATATTTTGGAAATGTCGAAAGTCTGGAAATAATCTGCCAAGTTTCAAAAGTTTTCAAGCATTCCAGAGGTATGAAACAAAAAGTGGGACCATAGGTGGCGCTATAGAGTGGACGAGAAACATGTCAACATGAGATAAAAATATGACCTAGGACCAATATACCTCTAAAACTTTATGAGTTTACAACCATGGTAAACCTCTCAAAATCCCATGTGAATGTTTAAAATCTAGACATTTGAATAAAAATGGCCGATTTCCAGTTAGGCGGAGTCAGATAAAACAGTGTGATCTTTGTTGATTAGAGTAAAGTCAATAAGCAAACCAAATTTGGTGCGCATTGGACCACCTTTATCCCGAACATTAGGTGCATTTGGGGGTGCTATAGAGCCGCTGGACCATGCCCATGCCTGTGCTTTATGGAACTTTTTCATTTTTCATGGGTTTAAGGACTGTGCCAAATTCCACGAGGTTTTTCGAAGTGCCTCGAAAATGGCCCGACAAAGTAAATACAATAATAATAATAATAAACGGTACAAAAACAATAGTGCTCTATACCTCCAGTGCTCAAGCCCTAATAATAATAATGAGCACTAACGTGGAGTACCCCTGGCGCAGGGGGGCACAGGGCTCTTGCACAAGGTGCACTGTGTACCGGGGGCTAATCACGGAATTGGTGAACCACAGGGCGTGGTCCAATCGTAGATTACACTCGACACAAATTAATATCAAACTTAACCATAAGGTATCCACTTGCTGTTTTATGTGGTGTTTTAAACAAATTAGCTGGCCGCCATATTGAAACGGTTATTGAAAACAATACTGAAAACGTGTCAAGACAATCAATAGCCTGCCATTACAACATCGATTAAACAAGTGCTTAGTTGTCAGAGTCCAACTGAGATTTTGACCTGTATGGAGGAGTAAAGGAGAGGATGTCAGGGGTCAGCGGGGGATGGGTAGCTTAAGTAATAAAGGAAAAGTAGGTAGAAGAAATAAGCAACATGAAGCAGTACATTTTCTGACATAATACTGTACATGAATACAAAGTTGTTCAAGACAGAGAGCTTAGTGACACAACACCAGTGGTTTAGAGATAGACTGTGTAATAACATAGAAATAGCGTTTTTAGGGGTTTTAGGTGGCATTATGCCCCCTATAAGTCCTAAAAGTAGGATTGTATGTAACAGCTATGATCCTACCCAAATTCCTCAATATCTGAATCACTGAATATTTGCCACATTAATGTTTGATCTAGTTTTAGGTTTGAAGACAATCAATTGCCTGCCATTACAACACTGATGATAAACTAATTCACAAATTTTAGGGGGTGCGATTGAGTAAACTGACCACACCCAACAAAACTGACATAACTGTGAACTTTAATCAATCATTAATGTGTGGACCAAATCTGGAAAAAAATCTAACATTTCAATGGATTAAATTTACATGTACTGTATAGGTGGCGCTATAGAGCCACTGAAAAACTTTCTTTGATCTCACATCACAATTAAACATTTCTAAAAAATTTCTAAAGTTTCATTAGGTTTCATCCATTATAAGTGTCTCAAAACACAAAATTTCTCCAAGATCTATCCACTTGCTGTTTTTACGTGATGTCTTAAGCAAACCACCATTTTGTCCATCTTTCAAGTATCCACTATTGCTTCACAATTTATATTTAACATGTGTCGGAAGTTTATTTAAAAATGTAACGATACCGACCACGCCGCCGAAATACAGTTCGGCTTCTGGTGTGGTTGGCATTACAGATCACCTCCCCAAAAGGGTTTAAGTGGCGAGCACCTGGCGTTCCCCAATAAAGCCGGGTGCAGCACTCAGTTCAGCGCCACCACTTTACACATGCGATCAGGCACGCTTCAATCGCATGTAGGTGTCCTGATCGTTTGTGGGTATGGGACAGACTGGTATCTCCCTGCCCCAACGGGGGTCGGGAGCGTACGGTTTTGAAGCCGGAGGTCACCGCGGCACCACTGGATGCTAGGGATAGAGCCGGTTTGGCAGCCGCCGTCCGAGGACCGCAACAAAGGCTGCGTCAACGCGTCTGACATCAGCTGTGGGAGTCCGCGGTTCGAACTGTGGGACACACTTGTTTCCTACAGCGGTTCAGCTGTGACGAGGGCTTTTTGGTTAAACCTTTTATTTATTTTAAAAACATTATTAACCACTGCTCTTATTTTTAAATTATGTTAAAATAAACTTGTGAATACTCTGCATCCTTGAGTCTGTTAACTTTTTATTTTGTGCATTTATTCCATCATAACAGAAAGTGTTGGCGCCGCAGATGGCGACTCTGGTCAGAAGCTCCGTCGTGCTTTGTTTGTTTTTGTTTGTTTTTGTTGCCACATGTGAATCTAACACGGTCAAATACAGTGCAGTGGACCTTCTAAGCATCCGGCACTCCATGCCACATGGCATTACTCCGGTTTTTTCTTTCTCGGACTGCTTTTTGGACGTTCTAGTGAGCGGAGCAGCTGCGCTCCTCAGCCGCAGACGCAGGCGGACGCGCAGACGTGGGAAACGCGGCGGAGCGCTCATCAAACTCCGTCAGCGCAGACTACGCACAGCGCTTCCAAGTATTCACTTGGCCAACCTCCGCTCACTAGGCAACAAAATGGACGAACTTTCACTTCTGAAC
>JAYDZG010000043.1:14941296-14952585 GCA_034509265.1 Microcambeva bendego
TCAATTTTATTGGTCTACTGTTTTGGCGCCATGAAAAAAAAAACTTGTATTAGCCGCTCCGTGCTAAAAGCCGCAGTATTCACAAAGTGCGGGAAAAAAGTAGCGGCTTATAGGCCGGAATTTACGGTAACAGCATATATGTGCACAAACAGGTTGCTGCTTGAAAATCTCATAATAATTAAATAATAAAAAAAAGTGCATCACTGAAGCCACGCCCTCAAAACACAATTAAAAGATGCACTCACTCCCTTTCTTCAGGAACTTTGCATTGCAATGCAAAAAAATAACATGTCAACATGCCCCTGGCTAAGGCTGGCTCTCTTTAGTGGCTTTATTTCCTGCTTCAGAGAACGGACACTTGGACAGTGACAATTTTGAGTTAAACTTAATCTGTAAAGTGTGATTTATATTACACTAGTTTTAAATCTTTTCAGTGTTGATTTTGCACAGTGTGCACAGTTATTAGGCAAGTGAGTATTCTGACCATATCATTCTGAGGCATATTTTCTAACTCCAAGCTGGATACATTTGTAATGAGGGAGGGTGTGGCCTAAGGATGTCAACACCCTATATCAAGACATGCACAATTATTAGGCAGCTTCTTAGGCAAAATGGGCCTAAAAAAGATTTAACTGAGATACTTTTGGTCCTTTTTGACTTTTCAGAGGGATGCACTCTTGAAGGTTTTATGGACTGATGAAATGAGAGTGACTGTTGACGGACCAGATGGATGGACACGTGGCTGTATCATAATGGGCTCAGAGCTACACTTCGTGTCATACGCCAGCAAGGTGGAGGTGGGGTACTGGTATGCGCTGGTATAATTAAAGATGAGCTGGTTGGACATTTTGGGGTTGCAGATGGGTTCAAAATAAACTCCCAAACCTACTGGCAGTTTTCATAAGACACTTTCTTTAGGAAGTGGTAAGTCTGCCTCTTTCAAAAAGACAATGGTTTTTATGCAGGACAATTGTTTCCCAATAATTGTGCACATATAGACATTCACCTAAGAAATCCAAAACCTCCCTTTTACTTTCTTAAACATTAATGTTTGAGGTTTATTAACGTTTTGGATTAAGACTTGCACATAATTGTGCACACAGTGTAACTAAATTTGAGTAGAATTTAGTCTGAAATTTTAACACTGATCATTAAACTTAACACTATTTTAGAGTGGGACCAAATTACCTTTTAACTGTAGTGTGTGCAACGTTACTTTTCCTTATTTAAAAACAGACAGAACTACCTCAGGATCAGGGGCCTCAAAAGCAATTTTAATGCCTGACAACCCATTTCTCGATTGCATTTTAGAGCTGCTGATAAATATCTTGTTAATTAAAACTGGGCTATTCATTGACAAGCTTCTTTGCTTCAGTACGTTTAACTTTCTTTATGCACTTGATTTGAATAATCTCTTTTTCTATGATCCAAGCAGAGTATACTTTGTCAAAAGGTGTGTGTAGGCCTCCACATTTTTTGCAATGTGGTGGATCTGGGCAGGGCAGTTCATGGCCATGGCACTTGAAGAATCTAATTGGGTTAGGAATATATGGTTCTACATCCACCTGTTGATAACCAATAATAAACTTTGTTGAAGGAGTTGCTTTATTAAAAGTTACAATGAAGGTATTTCATCAGCTTGTCCTTTCTCTTTACTACAAAGCGCCTGGTAAGCGTTTTAAGTTTGACCCCACAGGGGTACTGTCATTCCTGCAAGCACATTTCTTTGGTATAAATAGGGTAAATATAGATGATTCTATATTAATATTTATGTTAAAAGATTAGTAAATTATATTGTTCTTAATAATTTAGTGTTAAAATGCATGACAAATGATATATTGCCATGATAAAAAGCATGCAGAGGACTATTAGTTGGGTTCCAGGGGAAAAGTCTGCAAACCCTGAATTGTAAATTAGCGGGGATTCACTGTAAACTAAATTGTGTATTAGAATGTACACTATAAACTAAAAGTTTTTTTTTCATTATTATACTAATCCTTTGATTTTAAAACATTAGCCAGGCAGCCAAAAATAAAAATGACCATCAAAGTTACCTGGCAACGGGATGTTGAGCTGCTGACCATTTGAAGTAGCCATTGAAAGGACAGTAGTGCTATTGCTCTGGTCGCCATTTTCTCTGGAGGTGATTTTTATGGGGTTGACAGAGATCCTTTTGACTGGAGAATGAGGCTGAGGGTCATCTCCAAACAACCGTCTTTTGGCACTACCTGCTGCTGGAGAACTGTAGCGGTCATGGAGGAAGATTGGAGATGGGGGGACATCTGATGAATTCAAATGATAAAGAAATATATTGTTCCCAAGTATACTTCTTACTGAAATTAACTACAAAGTAACCAATTAAATGATTACTTTTAGTTTAATTACTGTTTCTTGCTTTAGGACATACAGTTATAATCAGCATAATTGGCACAATGATTGTTATAAATAAAAAAATAATAAAAAAAATTGCTCATCATCACTCAGTATGTACAAACCTTGCCATTAGAAAATGGCATTTTATAAAGCTACATACTCTAAAATGACAAAGAAAAATCAGGAATAAAGAATCAAGTCAGGACGGATGCATTTTAGCACCATACTCCTTCAACTTTTCTATTAAAGAGACTTTGTAATAGTTTGGAAATTAAAGTGCAATATACTCGGCCTTCTTGCATGACACAAGAGATCAGTCAGCTGGCCAAAAGTCAGTAGTTGCTGTTGTATAATTCTTCTTATGAGCCCTTCACTTTCTACTTTATTCATTTTGTATACTTACAATGTTTTCTTGGGACACATGAGAAGCCTTTTGTTTCAGCATTCAGCGCTTGGCTTGATTGATGTCATCAATGGTAAAATGTCATTGAATTAAGGTGTCTGAGACAAGTATACATTTGTGTGGAATAACAATCTAATTCACATTCTAACTCTGAATGCATCCACATACATCTTATTGAGTGCGGTGTCACAGCTTATTTTAACATAGTCTTAACATGGGGAAAAAAAAACAAACTATAATAATAAAATACAATTGTCTTGTGCTATGTGACTTCACCTAAATGTGTGGTACAATACCTTTGGGAACACTGGAACCTAGGCCAGTGCGAACCTCTCGAAGACGAGGATGCAAAATTGGTGACAGAGCCACCAGTGGTAGGTGAGTGGAGCCCCCACAACTGCTGTTATTACCAGAATCTAGACTACTAGGAAAATTTACCTACAAACACAAAAAATATTGTTACACAGTTAAATAATGTAATTAAGTTTAACTGAAAAAGTGATTGGGTGAGCAGACAGCTTTTTAAACAGAATGTGTTTTTTGTGTACCTCCTCTACAGTGGGGACTTTATTATTAGTTTGCTGTAAAGATTGCCACAGTACAGAGTCTCCAGTCCAAGCTCTACTCTCCAATACCTGCTCCTCTAAAGCATTTAGGTGCTTCACCATGTCTCTGGATAGGCCATCCTCCGATCGGATAAACACCTCAATCACCTGCACAATTTTTATTTCCACAAAAACTCAAACACATTCAGGCCGTGCATATTTAAAATTAATATTTTATTGTATTTTGTACCATATTAATATCGGTAATCAAAAAATAAAATCAGCAAAATGGAGGCTTTAATCTACTCACCTTATAGAAGTAGAATGGCCTAAGCCGAAAGATTTCTAAAATCCAAGGAAATGTCCGCGATGAACTGTAAGCAAACAACACAACCTCCAGACAGCAGGCCAAAAGAGAGCAGTGGAACACATCCTGCTCCAACAGCACCTTATTGGGGGAAAAAGCAAAAACACATACATTAAAGCTAAATAAAGACTACAAATTTTGTAAACTAACAAGATACAATGTAGTGAAGCATCTAGCAAATTTAGCAGTTGCATAGTGTTTTTAGATGCTTTTCAGCATAAAACATACATAAACAAGTGTGAGAGTTGTGTTGTTGGAGTATTAATAGAAGTGATTTGATAATTTCAACACTTACACTCATGTCTTTACCCTGAAGTCTCTTTATCTCATGAGTCATAACATTCTCCAGGAACTTATAGTACAGGACCTCAGCTAGTTTTAGGCGATTCTCTGCGAATTCTGCGGTCAACAAAAAATGATTATCCTGATACTGACAGCATCCTCAAAATTGTTATATTTGAAGCAACAACTTAGAATTTAGAACAATCTTTTTCACCACCGTGCTTTACACACAGTGGAATTTGTCCTTCGCATTTAAACCCAATCTGTGAAGTGAGCACATGTGCTTGGAGTGGCGGGCAGCCCTAGCCATGGCGCCCACAGATAAGTTATGGGTTGGGGGAGTCATGACCTGGCTCTGGGAATCAAATCAGCAACCTTCTGATCACAAGCCCAGTTCTCTAGCTGCCAGGCCAAGGTGGCCTCATGTGTCTCACAATTTAAACACATTTGATTATGGCTGTATGATCACATTCAAGACGTCACAATTGAACCAACTGGAAAACTTCCCACATCCTTGCTTTTCTCAACAGTGTATTTTTTTTTCTTAAGCAGCAACCCAACTACTTCAGGCATCTAGCATAAAGCTAAATGTTTTATTCCATTTGGATATTAAGATAATTTCTTACCCATATTGGTTTCTGGAAAGTCATCCGTTTGTTTAGTGTAGCCATGCTTAAATATATCTCCTAGAGTCTTCACACGATTTATTATGGCTTCAGTAGGGTCACAAGAACAGGACCTATTTAGGAAAAAGCAATAAAAAAAGAATTAACATTAGTGCAAAAAAACGATAAAGTAGCAATTTGAGTTACAGCAACAGAGTTTGCCACAATACAATAATTTGAATGTAAAACATCATTGTTAAAAGCAATTTTTTTTGGGTGGCTTTGTTTATTTGGGATTTAAATGTCATGTTTTACACTTCAGATACATTCATGACAGGAAATGCTTACTCATTACACAAGTTTAATCAATATTGGTCCTGTGGTCATGTGATTACAAACAATTGGTTGTTAATTGTTGTCAAATGTGTTGCTCATTGTTGTCGCTATTAAAGCCCTGGTTGGCTGGTTAAATCACCTGCAGGAGATATGCTTAATTTAAAGAAAATAAAACCCCACTACTTTCTAAAAGTTCGATTCTGTCAGGTGTAATGAGGCGGTCAGTGACTGTGAACATGTTGGAGGGACATGTGATAGTCTGCAGATCTTCTTGATCAGCATGAAGAGCTTCTGTGTCCATTATTAACTGAAGAGTTGAAATGATTACATTGGGACTTCACACCAAACCAAACATTTTTGTGAATGTTATCGTAAACTGAAATGGTTCTTACTTGAAGATCTGCAGTAGGGCATCACTAGGGAAGTTACGAAAGCCAGACACCATGCTCTGCAAACGGCTCACACTTTGAGTGGCTGAAGACACCGGTGTAATCAACACCTCTTTCTCCTTTAAGTACCTCCGCCCTGTCAGTGGAGTGGAAGGGGCCAAAGATTGAGTCTATAAAAATAATAATAAAAATCAAACACTTTTCAAACCAGATTTAATAATATAAGAAAATTATTAAATAATGTTAACTACTCAAAACACTTTTTGAAAATGAGAAACCAGCACTTTTATTTTAAAACAAGTGTAGATCAATTTTACAGCGTAGCACCTAAAATGCATTAATATGAATGACCATTAAACCTTTCAAATAGTCATTATTTACAACTAAGCAACTGAAATTGTTTTAAAAGGTTTAAGTTGAAACAAAACAGCTCCGTTAGATGTGTGGTACCTTTTCAATGTGTTGCTGCAGCTTGTGTTCCACCTGCATGCGGCTTGACAGTTGTCCTGCTGGTGTCTCAGTGGCGATCTTACGAGGTGTGCCAATCTCCTCATCCGCATCAGCACCCAAAAAAACTCTCTCATCAAAATCTCCCTCGGTCAGGACATACTCTTCATACTCACGATTTATAGCTTTACTTCAATAATACACAAATTGACATTTTAAAACAAATGTTTTTTTTAAAAAAAAAAGGAGTATACAGATATTATAAAAGAATGAAAAAAGAATACATTACTTATTGTCTTGAAAATTGGAAGTCTCAAGGAACTCTGAGAGGTTTTCAAAATCTCCTTTAAGTATCTGAAAGAGTTGATATTTTTTTTTCTGAAGCCATTAGGAATTGCATCACTAAATACTTATGTAAAGGAAGAATGATTTATGTAAAATAAAAAAAAGAAAATACATGCAGGGTTTCTCACTTTCTTCTCCAACAGCCGCCTGACGTAGGGTTTGAAGTAGTGCTCTTTTATCCCTTTTGCTTCAACAACTAGACCATCATGAAGTTCACACAGCTTCACAAGCACACACTGAATGTCCTCAGTGCCTCCATGATCCTTCGGCAAACCTGGAGGAGAGTAATACAATGAGGTCTTTTGTCAATGGTAAGACAAACAGTCATTGGACATAGCTACATACCTACAGAAATACTGGGAAACACTTCTGATGAGATAAATTTGAGTGCACTTAAAAGTGTACAAGAAATTTGTTGAAGACTTGATAGACTTATTTTTTCACCAGAGTGAAAGTTGGAAAACTGGTGCATTGCAGCCGTCATCTAAGGATTCAGTGAGAACTAAATGGCCATCAAACATAAACCACATGTGGGAGTCGGATTACTGTTGCTGGATTTAGTTTCTGTTGTATAATTTCCAGACTTTTATACTCAGCTTTGGCCAAATATTAAGCTCATTAAAACTGTATACAGTACACACAAGTCAAGCAGCTTCTAAAAAATGGCAGTCCTGTTCTAACCAGGTTACATTCACGACAGAACCATTAGTTACACTAGATTCATCAGTTCATGAGTTCATGGAACCTCAAGGCCAGGCAATTGCAGACCTGCCTAGTCTGGTGTTCTCTGGCGAATGTCAATCAAGCCACACAACACTGCACTGTGACTACAGGTCCCACTTAAGGAAATGAAGTCCTCATACTAGCCACATGAAATCCATTTCTGACAGTTTTGTCATACACCAATAACCTGATGAAGGTAGCTTTGAAGAGCTCTGGCAGTGCTCCTCTGACTGTTTCTCCTCACACAAAACAGCAGGTCTTCCCAACTAAAAGTCTGTGTCCTGGTGTTCAGTCCATGCTTTTGAATGTGCTGGACATAGCAAATATTCTAGTGATAACACCAATAGATGGGCCAACATAAAAGTTGGAAATACCCATGCCATGTGGGATGCATTGTGTAGTAATGTTTAAACTTTCGCTTTCCAGCAAAAAAAAAAAACTGATTCCAAGCTTCCCAAGTCAATATATTTTTTTATTTTTTATATAAATAAATCGGTCCTAAATTATCCAGCAACGGCCTTTCAAGTTTCAAGATATACAGGGTGTCAATTGAGAAACCCCCCACCATTACTATCTCACTTCCAGTAAATAATATTAAAAACCAAAAAGAAATGCCAATTTTATTTTCAAGAGGTACACTTTTAAATAATATTTGCAGCCTTCGTGGTTCAACCCCCTGGGAGGGGTGGGCGTTACCCTTAAAATATAAATGGGAAGGCGGCGGTCAAGAAGCACATAATTTTAAAGCTTACTTACTTCTCTTTCCAATAATACACTAATTTATTATTTTTTGACTAGTAGTTTTCAAGAATGCATTCCAAAATTGCAAACAATTTGAACTTACCTTCACTGAGATCTGAGTGTTCTCATTTAGTTACTGTAATTAATGTAACTTTGGAAAGCAATTTTTTAGAAACTACTGTTCAGAAAAAAAGTTTATTTTTGAAAAGGAAAATCAATGAGCTTTTAAATAATGTGCTACTTGACCCCCTTCCCATTTTAAGGGTACAGCTCAACCCTCCAAGGGGTTGAACCATGAAGGATGCAAATCTCGTGTCCATCTTGAAAATAAAATTAACGTCTTAACATTTTTTAATATTATTTCAAATTGACACCCTGTATATACAGAAAGATAACTTTATTGGTATTTTTAACAAAGTGTGTTACACAAAAGCCATCAAGCCTCAATAATTTTGGAAGCATTGACATGAGAAAAACTCCAGAAAAAAGGTGTCAAGAAATATTTCAGATGTATAACTGTATATATGTATACACAACTTTCCACACTTAAAAAATAATAATAACGACATCACCTTCCTGTGTTATCCTGTTCGTTTGTTTATTAAGATGTTAGTGTCATGTTTTACAACCAGGTTACATTCACGACAGAACCATTAGTTACACTAGATTCATCAGTTCATGATGTTTATATAGAACATGGGCAATTTCACATCTTTTATTCACCTCACTTGAATGTCTTTAGACTGTGGGAGGGAACTGAAGCCCTAGGAAGAAACCCCAACGGACACTGGGAGAACATGCAAACTCCACACAGAAAGGACCTGGGGACCAAACATATGACCTTCATGCTGTGAGATTACGGTGCAACCCACTTATCCGCTGTGCCGTCTCCACCCCCTACCATTTTAATTTAATCCGTAAAAAATTATTTTTGGAGTGTGTGACCACCTTTCAAAACAAAAACATGTGGAATCAAGATCCCTTGTGCATGCACGTGCACACACACACACAAACACACATAGCATTAGAATTAGGACTGCCCATCGTGTTTTGACACACCATCGTGCATTTTAATAATTAAGTGTTGTGCCAGAGTGAGACAGCTTTTTCTGAGTGCTAACCCATTACCTTCCAAACAAAGTTATGTAAATATGTTATGTATTCTTTTTTTTATTCAGTGATTGTGGTGGGCAAATCTAAAGGGTTATTTTGTACCTGCAGTCAGCTTTGGCAAAAAGGCAGCCACCTGCACAAATGTGTGGCTGAAGGTTGAAGAATATAAGCAAAATTAGAAATAGATATAAAATGTAAAGATGTAAAATCTGAAGCCTGCAAAATACTTAAAAACATCGGAATGGGGCAAAACCAGAACAGGTAAATAGGATTACATTAAACATTAAACAGGTAAATAGGATTAAAAGAGGAAAAAAGTAGGACTATAAATCCTTGGCAGATGATTTTAAAATCAACAAAATGTATTAAATAAATTTACTTTAAGATTAAAATGTAACATGAAAAATTATAATGCAAAGAAAAATTATTTGCAAAAGCACAAATCCATGATTATTCTAGCAAGATTGTATGCACATTAAAACAACGTGGCTATGTAAATGTAATGCATTATCCAGATTTTAATGTAAAAGTAAATCAAGAAGAAAGTCAAGCAATACTGACTAGACAGTTGAGCAGCTTGCAAAATGGTGACATGTAGGATTGTTAATAGTCAGTTATTTAAAAACTGTAAGAGGAGGGTTAATGTAACATGCTTGAACATGCCTCTGTTACAACTGTATTGAAGATGTAAAAATCCAAAAAATGTAATTACACTGGTCAGATACACACATGGACAAGAATGTTGGTACTAGAGATGTAACGAAACACTATCCACGATGTGATAAGTCTTATCCTGATTTTTTTTTTATCCCTAATCTTTTCTAAAGGTCATTTTTGTTGTGGTCAGTTTCATTGGTTTGGATTTAAAATGTACCGGTTGAACCACAATTTCTATCTTTAACGGAAGGGTACCAACATTTTGTCCATGAGTGTAAAACTTTGTAAATCTATTTTGTACACAATCAAATATCATGTGAACTCTAATCTTTAAGTCTCTACACAGCAGGAAGCTATATGAAGTCTGGGCCAACTAGGAACCGACCCCAGGAACATAAAAAGTGTTGTTTTGGTGATTGAAAAACAAACTGTCGACCAAGCCAAATGCTCATGTATATTTGTAGATCAGGTCAGATGAATGCAGTCAATGTTCTCTTTTCTACCGACCGAAAATACTCCGAAAACTGTAGAGAAGCCAGGTGCTTGACAGTATCTGTTTCACCATTGTTAATGTAAAGTAGAGCATTCCCATAAGCCATGCTCATTACTCTTTCAAAGGACTATCTTCACCGGACTTTGTCATATATAAGGAACACTTGGTTCTTTTAACCTCTTTGACCTACACCAGTCATGCCCAATTTGACTGGAGAGCTATTAGCCATGTAATTGTGGTGTTTATTGATATTTGAATGTAACTGTATGACCATGTACTTTACCTTTAGAATGAGAATTAATGAGTTCATCCCTGTTGGTACAGAGTAGAGCATTGGCATAAATCAGGTCCAGACAGCACAAGAGAAGATGGTAAGAGTTGACAAGATCATCTCCAATCATTCTGAAATTGCCTGCAATCAAGCATAAAACAGGGCTAATTTTATTATAATATCTAAAATAACTTAAAATTAGTGCACAAGATTCCAGAATGTGAAATACATTTACATTTTTTCAGCACACAAAAGTACTGGGTCTGATCCACAGGTGGGATCCGTTCTGTGTGGAGTTTGCATGTACTCTCCGTGCCAGTGTAGGTTTACTCCAGGTGCTCCCAATTCTTCCCACAGTCCAAAAACAACTTTTGTACTAATTAAACCTGTGTAATGAATAACTACCATGTTCCGGTCATGTACAGTGTATCACAAAAGTGAGTACACCCCTCACATTTCTGCAGATATTTAAGTATATCTTTTCATGGCACAACACTGACAAAATGACTCAAGGAAAAGTAGTCTGTGTGCCGCTTGTATAACAACGTAAATTTATTCTTCCCTCAAAATAACTCAATATACAGCCATAATGTCTAAACCACCGGCAACAAAAGTGAGTACACCCCTAAGAGACTACACCCCTAAATATTTGGTTCAGATGGTCTCAAGCATGTGTGGCGGCAATCAGGTGAGGAGTACAAAGATAAGTGTGTAATGTCTACAGTCAAGCATGGTGGTGGGAATGCCATGGTCTGGGGCTGCATGAGTGCAGCAGGTGTTGGGGAGTTACATTTCATTGAGGGACACGAACTCCAGTATGTACTGTGAAATACTGAAGCAGAGCAATATCCCCTCCCTCGCAGGGCAGTGTTCCAGCATGATAATGACCCCAAACACACCTCTAAGACGACCACAGCTTTATTTAAGAGGCTGAAGGTAAAGGTGATGGACTGGCCAAGTATGTCTCCAGACCTAAACCCAATAGAACAATCAATAGGGGCATCCTCAAGCGGAAGGTGGAGGAGCGCAAAGTCTCGAATATCCGCCAGCTCCGTGATGTCAACATGGAGGAGAGGAAAAGCATTACAGTGGCAACCTGGGAAGCCCTGGTAAACTCCATGTCCAGGAGAGTTAAGGCAGTTCTGGAAAATAATGTTGGCCACACAAAATATTGACACTTCAGGAACTTTCACTAAGGG
>JAYDZG010000043.1:14994790-15007574 GCA_034509265.1 Microcambeva bendego
AAACAATATTTGATGCTGCCATATTGTCAACTATATTATATATTATAAATTATAAAGATTATAAAGATATTTCACTTTGCAGACATTATATGCTGATAGCATCCCTGGAGAGTCTCTGACATGCCAGGGTCAATTCACTTGCTCTCACTTGGTGAATGCCATGGCCAGAGGAGAATTTTCCACTTTGTAGCTCATGGCTGCTCTAGTATGATGTCTCATGTCATTGTCCTGCTTCAAGCAATGCAGTTAACATTTCTTGTGGGGATTTATTTGTTTATCTATTTATTTTTTAGTCTTAACAAGCAGTTTCCACTTTCTATTGATACTCACAAGCAATTATGTTGCCATAGCGATTCTTGTTGTGGTTTTGTTCCTTTTTAGCTGTATCCCATGGAGCAGTTTGTCCCTCTGCTAGACTCTGAAAACAAATATTGAAAAGTCACACACAAAACAGAATAACTCGTGTTATGCAATAATAAAATGATAATAAACATCAGGTATAATATTTAATATAGTATTTAAATGTAAATGTTTTTCTATTTGTCAAATGGTTGTAAGGCTCACAGAAAACAGCAAAAATGCTTAAGTGTATTGATTGCTATTTGCAGCACTGCAGCCACTACGATATATATGTGGTATATGATTAGATTTACTAATCTAAATGCTATCTTTCTTTGCACAGGAAAGTGTTTATTGTCCTTGTACATCTGTTGTTTACGTTTTTTAAGTGTCTTTGTAAAATGTATAAATAATGCAATATGTACATTCAAACGTTTACAATATATATCTACATTTATGGTTAAACTTGCATGAAATATGAAAAAGTTGTTGGGGTCAAATTCAGGTAAAAATAACAGACATCAAACCTTGACCACTGATCATCAATTTTCTACTTTCTAGTTTTAGATTCAACCTTTCAAAAATGAGTAAAACGCTTCTCACACTGATCAATTTATACTCACATTGCATATACATTTACAGTACAGTTATAATATACAGCCTAAGCAATGAGGGTTAAGGGCCTTTCTCAAGGGACCAACAGCAGCAACCTAGCAGTGTAAAATAGCCTACCATTACTGCATTTGCTAGGATAGCATCTTCTGGTAATTACTAAGACTGGTAATTGTAAACTAAATATAAAAATGAAGCCATATTATACAAAAATAAAATAATAAAGTTTATTGGATATAGCAAAAATATAAAAAGTAATAATTCTTTGTTTAGAATAATAATATAATTATTATGATTGTAAACATATAATGCTTAATTAAACAATTAAATTGTCATGATACAAGCTGAGTTTCTTTCAGTTATTTTTAAACAAACTATTCTGTCTATGTAAATGTTTTTTTTGCATATTTGATCTGCTGCTGATCTGATTTGAATATCTACCAAAATGCATGTGGGAAAAGAAATCATTGTATTCCCCAATGCAAATGTGAGCAGTCATTTGGATGGTTCGCCAACAATCATCAACGGGTTTAAGAATGCACATACCTCATATTCTTCTTTAAACCCATAGCCTTCACCACACTTCATTTGTGTGATGTGCTGGAGCAGGTCAGCTACACGTATGGCGGGTTGGATTTTGCCAGCCTGGTAGGACATCTCCATGGACTCACAACCCCCATATGGGTATGACTGAACAGATAGAGATGGCTGTGACATTTCAATGTGGCTGCCCTCTGTATATGAAAAAGAGAATTGAAACATATTATTATTATTATTATTATTGTTGTTGTTGTTGTTGTTGTTGTAATTGTTATCATTATCATTAAGATCAGTAAACCATTCATGTTTAAACCCTAAAAGTTAATTATTGGTCTGGAGAAATCACAATATGCGTGCTTGAACAAAAGTAGTGATGCATTTTGAGGTAAAATATAAAATATATTTTTTGTGTGTTACCGCTGCAAATAAGTATTTGAACACCTGTGGAAATCAATGTTAATATTTGGTAGAGTAGCCATTGTTTGCAATTACAGAGGTCAAAGGGAGTCCGAGGGAGATTGACAGTCATGTTTTGCTTCTTATTTTTTAATAATTGCTCCAGCAGTTGATCTTTTTTTCACCAAGCTGCTTGGCAATTGCCCCATAGCCCTTTCCAGCCTGGTGGAGGTCTACAATTTTGTCTCTGGTGTCTTTGGACAGCTCTTACTGATTGTGTGGGGTGGACAGGTGTCTTTTTTCAGCTAACAACCTCAAACAGCTGCTTCTAATTTAGAATAATAAGTGGAGTGGAGGCAGACTTCTTAGAGGGGGAATAACAGGTCTTTGAGGGCCAGAATGTTTGCTGATTGGCAGGTGTTCATATGCTTATTTGCAGCAGCAGTCACACACAAATAAATTATTAAAAATTATATTTTTTAGATTATGTCTCTCACAGTGGACATGCACCTAAGATGAAAATTTCAGACCCCTCCATGATTTCAAAGTGGGATAACTTGCAAAGTCACAGGGTGTTCAAAAACTAATTTTCCTCACTGTGTATATATACCAACATAAACATAAAACATTTGTTTAACATAGTCACTTCGAGCTTGCCTTTTGAAAACCCATTTTATAATCATACTGTTAAAATAGCAATACAAAAGCCACAGCCTCCAAAGATAGTCAGGGTCTGTCAGGGATGATAAGATAAAATCAGAGGAGATTAAATAGGATCAGATCTCTGGTTAGTTCTCCAACCTTCCTGCAGAGTTCCTTCAAAAACTATGTGCAAGTGTACCAAAAAGAACTGATGACGCATTGCAGGCAATAGGTGGTGACACATAATATTTATTTGATTGTATTCCATTTTTTGTTTATAGTTTATTCAATAACTTTTAATGTTTTCTTCTTTGCAGTATTGTAAACACTGCCTAAAAATAGAAGAAAACTACAAAGAATATATTTTTAAAATGCAAATGATACTGACAGTTATTTGCTGCAGTCCTGACCTGTCCCCAAAAGAGAGCATAAGAAAAATGCGACAACAACCAAGTACTGCTGCACACAAACAACACCCTCATAGTGCTTTCCATACCTTATTGATGTGGTATCCTATAAATCAGTGATTAAACATTTTTTTAATTTGTGAGAAAGAATGCCAGCATTACAAATTGGTCAAAGCTTTACTGTACCAGGTTTTTCTAAAAAAAATGTTGGAGATCTGAAATGCATGAAATGTTATTTAACAAATAAAAAAGTGGACAACTCAAAATATCAAATATCTTGGTTCTTGGTTGTCTTCAACAACAAAAACGGCTACGGTAAATGTAAGAAATACTGCAGATCTTTTTGTTAGTATCAAGGATAAATGAATAGTGAGGACTACAGGGACAAAACACAAGTATTTAAACAAGATGTATTAAGAAAATGTCAGGTTAAAAAAATACCAAATCTGTTGAGGTCTTGATTGCTGGTGGAGAAAGGGTCATCCTTTGGCAGCGTGCTAACTTTTCCAATGCTTTTATCAGTCATGCTTACTTGTTCCATCTCTCTCAGTGTGCTGCTGTTGGTTGTATCCTTCTGTTTCTTTGCCAGTTTCCTATAAATAATAATAAAAGGAAGGAAGGAAGGAAGGAAGAAAGGAAGGTAGGTTGGAAGGTAGGTAGGAAGGTAGGTAGGAAGGTAGGAAGGTAGGTAGGTAGGTAGATCGATGATCGAGAGAGAGAGAGAGAGAGCGAGAGAGAGATTGGTGTCGTAGACTTAAAATATTTCGATTTGACATTAAAAAGTCCATGAGGTAAAAGATCAACCTTTCAGTTTTAATTGCCAGGTATTTACATCTGGATCTACAGTTCAGAAGATAGCCACTCAATTTTACATTAGAGCAAAAGTTGAAATAGACTAAAGTAAACAAGACGTCAAATTTAGTTGCAAACCCTTTGCTTGTAATAACTGCATTAAGCATGTGACCCAATAGACATTTGCATTATTGTTTTGTAATGCTCTTCCAAGTGTTCACTTCAGCCTCTTTCAGTTGGTGTTTGATAATGGGAGGTACTCCTCTTTAGGAGGTAAAATGCATGTCATATTGGGTTCAAGTCTAGAGATTCCACTTCATGCCTCCGATAAACTCCTTTGTAGTTTTGGCAGTGTGTTTTGGGTCATTATTTTGCTGCTAGATGAATGATCTCTCAATCAGTTTAGTAGCATATTTCTTTAAACTGACAGACACAATGTTTATGTAGACTTCTGAGTTCATTAAACTGCTGCTATCATCTGTGACATTATCAATAAAGATTAATGAGCCCATCAGAGGAAGCCATGTAAGCTCAAGAAATCATGAGCCGATCCTTTGTTTTTCCAAACTTTAGCCTTTCCATCTCATTGGTAAAGTTTCATCAGTCAAAAAGTCTGCACAGAGAATATGAAACCGAGTGTAGACATTCAACACTATTAAAGACAAAAAACATGATTGTCACATGTTACCACTTTGGTTAAATGAGTGTGTTCAGACAAAAGGTTCTGTCTTCTGAGTTATGTATCAGATCCATATTTAAATACTTGTAAATAAAAGCTGAAATGTTGATCTCATGTGCATCTTTTAATGTCAGAGTGGAGGGGACTGTATATAGTTCTACATATATTTATGTTACTTTTTCTACAGTTTAACAAATTAAGTGAATCATAAAAATATGTAAATACAAATTAGGCATCACGGTGAGACCTGGCATTTGAGTAAATGTTGCATGATAAGGGAATAGTTACAACTAAAACAGACAATGCGTAGATTGATGGATATATACATACATACATACATACATACAGGTGCTGGTCTTAAAATTAGAATATCACGAAAAAGTTTATTTATTTCAGTAATTCCATTCAAAAAGTGAAACTTGTATATGGGTCCACTTTATGGAGATGCAGATTTCATTTTCCAACAGGACTTGACACCTGCACACAGTGCCAAAGCTCCCAGTACCTGGTTTAAGGACCATGGTACCCCTGTTCTTAATTGGCCAGCAAACTTGCCTGACCTTAACCCAATAGAAAATCTCATGGGGTATTGTAAAGAGGAAGATGCTATATGCCAGACCCAACAATTCAGAAGAGCTGAAGGCTACTGTCAGAGCAACCTGGCCTCTCATTACTGAATTACTGAAATAAATCAACTTTTCATGATATTCTAATTTTATGACCAGCACCTGTATATACATACTTTAAAGGAATAGCACACATACAGAACAGATAACATACATTAATGGTGATATTTTGTCCATTTGAGCTCAACTATAGACACACATTGTTTAAACCTTCAATTTTAATTTGAGTCAGATTGAGACTGTATACAGACAAATCAATCACATGCAATCTGTGTTTTTATACAGAATGGGGCCTGGTATTGATTAGCTGAATTAACTATGCATTTCAAAGAAAATATTTTGCCTTGAAGAAAGCACACATTTCTCAGTAAATGAGTCATTCCAAATTAACCCACAATGTGGCACATTTTAATGTCACATTCAAACTAATTGTAATATTACAACTGCACAACTAAACACAAAGGTGTTGTTTAAACAATCATCCCATTTCATTGATGATAATTTATATACAACCTGTCTTAACCTGTAAATAATTACATGCCCTCTTTCTTCTAGTTTCTTCAACAACTTCTCATTCAAAGTTAAACAAAGGCAAATTTTCAAAAAGCAGCACGTTTTGAAAGTTACAAAGGCTGAGACATCAAAATCTCATTCAGGAGGCACAGTAGAATCGACGCAAACTTCTGAAAAACTGCAGGCAAAAAAGTTGCAATGTGCAAACCATTGATGAAAAATGCCAAAATAATTTTTGATGACCCTCAAGTTTGGTGGGATGAAAATTCAAAGTTCAAGCTTTTTTACAGACATTTATTCCTTTTTGGGAAAGACTTGACTTAAATTTTATTGAAAGTTTGTTGCAAGACTTTAAACTTTAAGATTAACTGCTTGGTGCCATTGAGAGTGGCAGCCTCTCCAGTAGCTCTTTGTGTTGTACTATTTTAGCCTTTATTTTATTTACTTTTGTTTATCTTCATCATTATTTCTATAATTGATCCATCTTTTTTGCAAGAGGGATGTAATAAACACGTTTATTCAAGGGAAAGACTACTCTCTTTAAGGATGCAATGGAATACCGGTATCGTCCATCAAATACCTGAGGAACTCAGACCCAGGTATCGCGGATGCATAGCTGGTGCTTAACTAGGGGCTAGGCTCATGGAGAAGCGATGGACGTACAAACCAACAGTAGTTATGGGGACTGTAAACTCTCTACCTAACAAAACAGATGAGTTGGCATCCCTGACCCTAAACGAGAGGACTTTTATAGAGTGCAGTGTGATGTGCTTTACAGAGACATGGCTAAGCAAAGATGTCCTAGTCGCTAATGTGGATATACCGGGATTCAAAATGATGAGAGAAGTAAAGCACTGTGACAAACATAAAGGCAGAGGACTTTCACTCTTCATTAACAACAAATGGTGCAACCCAGGACATGTAACTGTTAAGGAGATTTCTCACACACCATTATTGTTTATATTCCTGTGTTTATATTCCTCTGCATGTGCACACTGAGACTGCATGTGATGTCATCCACCTCTCTATAGGAAAGCTGCAAACACAACACCCATACGCATTTGTTATGTTGGACTCTACTCTTCCCACTTTTCATCTGTTTGTAAAGTGTCACACCAGGAAAAACAGGACAATTGACTTACTGCACGCCAATGTCAAGGATGCATACAGAGCCACCACTGGGAAAATCAGATCATAACCATATTCTCCTCCAGTCACTATACAAACCATGCATCCAAACTCAACTAGTCACCACACAGACTTTTAGGAAGTGGTCTAATGCTGCTAAAGAAAGGTTCAGGGACTGTTTCAATTTAACAGACTGAAATGTGCTGCTGGAATCACATGGTGAGGACATCGATGGTGCCACACACTGCATCACTGACTATATGAACTTCTGTCTGGACATTGCTATACCCAGAAAAAAACTGTGTGCTGCTTCCCCAATAATAAGCCCTGGATTATCAGCAACATCAAAGATCTTCTCAACAAAAAAAAAGGGCATTTGAGCTGGAGATCAAGAAGAGCTGAAGCGTGTACAGTGAGAGCTCAAGGTCCAGCTGAAGGAAGCAAAAGAATCATATAGATGGAAGCAGAAACTGCAGGACAACAGCATGTTAGAGGTGTGCGATAACACTGGCTGCAAAAAGAAAGTAACAAACTCAGCAAATGGGGATGTGGTAAAAACGAACCAGCTCAATCTATTATTCAATAGGTGTGATAGCCCTGCAGCTGTTAACACCTTTTTCAATCCACCACCACCAGCCAGTAACAACCACACAATTACCACATTGGATTCCACATGATGCACTGCACCATTCCTTGATGCTGCACACCCCCGACCATTACCACAGACCAAGTAAGAGGACAACTGAGGAGATTTCATCACAGCAAGGCAGACGGCCCCGATAGGGTGTGCCCGAAAATGCTGAAGGCATGTGCTGACGAACTGTGGGGGCCACTTCAATACCTCTTCAATCAAAGCCTCTGATTGGGGAGAGTTCCAACACTGTGGAAAACATCCCTTGTCATCCCACTCCCAAAGAAAGCACACCCCAGGATGCCAAAGGATTTCAGACCAGTCACCCTGACATCACACATCATGAGGACATTTGAGCAACTGCTACAGCAACACCTCAGGCCACAGGTCTATCATGCACTGGACCCACTGCAGTCCATCTACCAGGATGAGATGGGTTTAGAGGATGCCATCCTTTACATGTTGCATAGAGCCTACTCTCAACTTGACAAGAAAGGTGAAACGGAGATAATCTTGTTTTTTTTTATTTTTACAGTGTGTTCAACACAATAAATCCCCCTCCTATTAAAGGACAAACTGTCAAGCATGGGAGTGGATGCTTTCCTGGTGACCTGGACCGTGCACAACCTCACAGAGAGACCACAGGGTGTCCAGCTTAAGGACTGTCTATCAGATACAGTAGTTAGTAGCACAGGCACACAACAATGGACTGTACTATCACCTGTCCTGTTTACCTTGTACACTTCTGACTCTGAGTCATACCACTTGCAGAAATTCTGATGACATGGTAATTATGGGGTGTATTGGGAAGGGGGGCAGGAGGAAGAGTACTGGAGCCTGGTGGATAAAATTCTATCATGGTGCAGGTCAAGCCATATTCAGCTTAACACTTCCAAAACTAAAGACATGGTGGTGGACTTCTGGAGGCACAAACACCACCCACGACCTTTCTCAGTTGAGGGTAATGATGTTGAGGAGGTCAGGACTTACAAATACCTGGGGCTAGAACTGAGTGAAAAACTGGACTGGTCAGATAACACCACCATTAACAAACAAAGGACAGAGCCATCTATATTTTCCAAGGAGGCTTGGCTCATTTAACCTATGTAAAAAAAATCACATGATGAGGTTCTACCTGTCTATCATCTCCAGTGTTCTCTGCTATGCTCTGGTGTGTTGGGAGGCAGCATGAAGAAGAGGGATGGAACATGACTGGAAAGACTGGCTCTGTGGTTGGCACAGAGCTTGACACCCTTGTGCAGATGGCTGAGGTAAGGACTGTCAAAAAACGTTTATCAATCCTGGACAATACACATCACCCTCTAAACAGCATCATCACCGACATAGGAGTGTATTCAGTGATAGACTGCTGTCTCTGTCCTGCTCAGCAGTGTAGTCTAAATGCAAGGTTTATCAATGTTATTAATGAATGTATTAATGTATTGGGGAACCACCTAAATTGTATTTCGATATTTAATCTAGGGTTAAAAGTTGGCAAAAACCAACACTTGCAACCTCTACCCAGTCCCTCTCATAAGTTCTTGATGTCCTTTCTTGTCACAAATAATTAACAGAATTGTTAAATGTAGATAATATATAAGGTTTATATGACAAACAACATATAAAAGTTGATTGGTAAATAGCATCAATAAACTGGTAAGAATATAACATAACCAGGAAGGTAAGCCTTAGCACTACATGTAAATCACAGCTAAGACCTAAGTAATGAGCAAGTGAGATTACGCATGTAATTCAAATGTTATTCCATGCTTTGAAAAAAGCAAAATGCAAAACAGCATCTACCAGGAGTCATCCCAATATTAACTTTAGGGGGGGTACCCTGAGGAACTTTGTTTTTGTGAGCTCCGGGAGCTGTAGAAAAATTAAATTCGGTTAACAACATCACTGAACTTCGTTGTTTCTGTGAGCTTTGTTGGAGTCAAATTCGACGAACGGTGATCCTTGGCCTATTTCATGAATGCTAAATGACTTGGTGAAGGCTCGGTTCAGAAGAGTTGATTCTGGAAGCTTGAATCAGCTTTTCGACTCAGTCCGCAGCATACATGTGTCACACTGGGACTTTTCCCAACTTCAGGAAAAGTCCAAAACTCAACACTCAACTGGAAACTTTGTCACTCCTTTCCAACTATAGAAATGCTTTCAAAACTTTTCAACTGTTTTGAACTGAAATTTTTAAACTTTTTCAACTCCAAAAAAACTGAACTGAACTATGAGGCATAGCCCAGGGTTAAAAAGCTGACCACCTGGGGGGCAGGTCTGCCAGAAAGTTAACCACAGGAATTCTGACTTTGAATTAAAAAACCGAGTCATGTCACAAAACTTAAGACTTCCCTTAATGAATATTAACCACTCGTGGCCCATAGGTGCGCTAACACCTTATCTTTGGTATCTCTGGGAAAACTTTATAATATTTTCCAAAATGTATTCTTAATATGCCTTAACACAATTGTGATGAAGATAAAGGGACTTTCACGACCCTCCTGGAAATGCCTTTTTCTGTGTCTGGAAGAGCATTCTTCCATACAGAAGATAAACAACATCCCTTTGTTCTCATGCCCATAAAAAGGTTATCGGTTAAGCATTGTTGTTCACAAAAATGATGTCCAGATTCCCTTTAACACCATGAAAATGGGCTGGAGGGCTTCCCCAACACAGGCATTCTGTCTCCAGAGACCTGTGATAACAGGATCAGTTGACCCATGACCGTTGTGGTCATAAAGCTGCAGGTAAAGGAATGTTTAAAAGGTTTCTTGTTCCAGTTGTTCTATGGAAAAAGGGAAAAGTTGTCCTTCTCGTCGTGAAGTAGAAATCATGAAGATCATGAAGTAGAGAGAATTCTTGATAAAACATATTGTGAAATCATAAGAACATGAATAGAACAATAGTATTTCCACTACATCTCCCCCACTTTGATACAAATACTCCATCCAAGAAGATTTTTGGATCATCAGCTATATGGGAGTCATGGAGCTGTTAATTGGAAGAGAACACACAATTTTACTCAATGCTTCAAATAAAGTGTGGTTCGTGTTGACCTAAGGCATAAATCTAACATGGGTGTAGTTCCATAAGGCTTGTAGTAGTGTCTACAATTATGCCTTACAATTCTCTAGGTTTTTAAAGATAATTTCTACTGGGTGATGTTAACTATATGAATTGGTCTGTTAGAAGCGAGGTTTAAAAGCTGATTTTTCAGCTGTTCCTAGTGATATGGATCTCACTTTTGTCTCTGCTTCAGTCACACATGGGCAGGTGGGGATGCTAATGCCTATGCTTGCCTTGTCCGCCTGGTGGGAATCTGTACAGGAACCTTTTAATATTGGGGACAAGAACAATTTTCCTGAGATTCCTTTTCTGTTAAATGGCTTAAGAAAACATAAAAAGGGTCATTATTTAGAGGTCGACTTGGCTTACTAAAGTGGTAGGAATGGATGACTGTCACTTACTGGGCATGGCTGATCAGGTGGGTGAGCCTGTGCCATCCGAGTCTGGCCAGGAGCCGGTCGTGGCTGCTCACATTCTTCGAAACCTTTGGGACAAATTTCTGTTGTTTTCACAGCTTGACCTGTAGGTAGTTCATCCCCGACTTTGGATGTTACTGAACTAATCGTGAAAAGACTCTTGTAGTTTGAAAGCCACCAAGTCCTCGAATTTGGTTCAAAAGCACGAGATTTGTTGCTGGTTTTAGAGCAAGATTCTCTCTGTCCCTGGACCTCCTCTACCCTAGAACCCGGTGGCATGCCAGTCAGGTCTGTGACTTTCACCAGACCTGGGACCTTTCCACGAGTCATCCTGATAATACCCTAAAGGCCCACAACCTACATCACGATTTGGACGCTTTACACTAGGATCAGACCAAAATGGTCTTGTGCTCTCAGGACCTTCAATAATTTTGCTTTGATTGTGAAGTCTTAATATTCTAGCCTAACGGTGGGGTTCTGAGTTAAGGGTCCCTTCCCAATTCGGGGAAAAGGTCCGGTTGTCTGAGATCAGGATGCTGGGAGAATCTGGCCTGTAGCTTGAGATATGTAAAGGTTTTTGTGGATCCCTTTAGGGACAAATCATGTAATTCCATACTGGTCAAAGTACATGGGCAAGCTGCAATACCCAATTAATTACTCGCATTTGGGTGGAGGTTTTGAACAAAGTATACTTGGCGCAGGCAATGATAGTATTGCTCTGGGATTTCCTGACTAGTTTGTTTCACTAATAGGGCTGCAGTCAATCCTGTCTGCAACAGGTGGTTGCCCTGACGAGGCCAGGAGGTCCCTTGCTGGCCTGACTAGGAAACGATGGTACAAAAAGCATTGATCGTGAGTGGAAATGCAAATTCACATCACTAGAGGAATGTGCAGGCGTTACTGCCCCTCTTCCCTCGTCGCGGAGGGCGTCCTCCAGCCCAGGAGGTCGTCCAATATAAGGTGTGCACTGGAGCTCTCTTTATGTCTCTGCAAATTGTGATTCCACACTTTCATGTTGCTATTGAGAAACCCACAATTCATTCTTAACCTCTCCTAATTCAGGATCTGTGTGAGACTGTTGTAGTTGACATTTTGCTAACTCACCCTTTGTTAACTCCAATTCTTTCTCCATGGTGTGAAGGCATTCAACTTTAATGATTGCTAGATCCGCATGCTGTTCCACATTTGCAGTTCTTGGCTTTGATGCATCTAGCTCCAGACAGCATCTTGAAAGAGAATGCTCTAATCCCTCAAATTTCCTTTTAAATGCCACATCCCTTCTTTGGGTCATTGTCATGTTGAAAGACCCAGTCACGACCCATCTTCAATGCTTTAACTGAGGGAAGGAGGTTGTTCCCCAAAATCTCGCAATACATGACCCTGGTCATCTTCTCCTTTATAAAGTGCAGTCGTCCTGTCCCATGTGCAGAAAAACACCCCAAAGCATGATGCATCAATCCCCATGCTTCACAGTAGGGATGGTGTTTTTATGATGGTACTCTTCGTACTCCAAACAGGGCGAGGGGAATTAAGACCAAAAATTTTATTTTGGTCTCATCTGACCATAGAACTTTCTCCCATGACTCCTCTGGATCATCCAAATGGTCATGGGAAAACTTAAGATGGGCCTGGACATGTTCTGATTTAAGCAGGGGAACCTTCCGTGCCATGCATGACTTTAAACTAACCTTGGAAACAGTGGTGCCCGGTCTCTTCAGGTCATTGACCAGCTCCTCCTGTGTAGTTCTATTCCTCACTGTTCTTAGGATCATTGATACAAGATCTTGCATGGATCCCCAGTCCGAAGGAGATTGACAGTCAGTGGACATGCACCTAAGATGAAAAATTCAGACCCCTCCATGATTTCTATGTTGGAGAACTTGCAAAGTCGTAGGGTGTTCAAATACTTATTTTCCTCACTCTATCTATCTATCTATCTATCTATCTATCTATCTATCTATCTATCTATCTATCTATCTATCTATCTATCTATCTAT
>JAYDZG010000043.1:15017748-15030917 GCA_034509265.1 Microcambeva bendego
CATTATTTGTCACAGCTGGCTGCAGGACAGCGAGATATATCTGTGGTCTCTACTTGCATTCAGGAACCTGGTGAATCTGTTAAGTTTGATTCAAGGTTCTTATCTGCATGGAAAGGTCAGGTGGGGATCAATGACTGCCCGACTATGCCTCTCCTGAGAGCAAACTTCATTAACAATGGTCACAAGGACATACAGGTGATCCTCTGCTTACATATCTCAGATAAAAACACATCATCATAATAATTTTGTAACCGATTAAAGGAGTTACGTCAGGAAGAAGTTTTCAAAACTAAGGATAAGAAGAGTTCAGCCTAATCAAACTAACGCTCCTAAGAAAAATAAACAACCACAGGAGGCAGGCCCTGAATCATGTTCCCCTGGAGTTAATACAGCTTAATTGGGCAAAGTTATTAAGGCCAGAGACCATTTTAAATCTCCTACCCTAACACTTAGGTTAAATGGTCAACCATACTTCTTTTTAATAGATACAGGGTCCACGCTCTCTTCAGTCACTGGACGGAGTTATAGTGGTCCCTTAGAGCTCCCTATGATTCTGTGTGTTCTACTGGGGAATCTAGGCCTAGCCAATGTACAGTGCCTTTTTAGTGACTTGTGATGGGGATCCAGACATTTTCTTTTATCATTCTTTCATCTTGTTAGAAAAATGCTAATTCAATCTGTTGGGAATGGATATTTTGGCACAATTACATTGTAATATAACCTTTAGTAATGATACTGTCACCATTTCCACACCTGTGGAAGAGGATCCTGTCTTTCAGATGTTTATGGATGCCTAGGACACTCAACCTTTGCAGGCACATCCCTCTGAACTGGATCTTCTTCCTCCAGTGTTATGGGCAGCACACAATGACCATGCATGGTTAGTTCAATGTGCTCCATATGAAGCTACCCTGAAAACTAACCAGTCTGTGTTTGTTAAACAGTATCCCATGTTTCCTGAAAATATGGAAGCAATTGACCAGCTGATTGCAACATTTCTGGACCAGAAGCTTATTGTGCCATTTCATTCACCATATAACACCCCTATTAATCTGGTAATAAAACCAAATGGTCAGTGGAGATTTAAACAAGACCTGAGATGCATTAATGCTCTAATAATACCAAAGGCACCTGTTGTTCCTGATGTTCTTTCTTTTGTTACCTCCATTTCCTGTCATCATGCATACTTTTTGGTAGTTAATTTATGTTCTGCCTTTTTCAGTGTTCCTGAACACCAATATACTCAATCTCATTTCACTTTTACCCACAGAGGTAAACAGTATACCTGGACAAGACTACCTCAAGGATACATTGACTGCAGTAGTACACTCCTCATTGCAGCAGATTCAAATATCACCGGATACGTGTGTGCTACAATTTGCAGATGGCTTAATGGTCTCTGCCCCGCTCACGCTGTCTTTGTGTGGAGGCTTCTCTCACTTTACTGACACATTTATGCAAAGTATCTCGCGCTAAATTACAATGGGCGCAGGAACAGGTCTCGTATCTCGCGGTTCTTTTATCTCGGGGTGAACGAAAACTTTACCCGAAACGTATCTCTACTGTGCAGGCCCTACCTTTACCTACAAACAAGGCCCAAATGCTGTCTTTTCTAGGATTGGCCAATTTTTTGTAGGCAATGGATACCTGATTGCAGCTATCATGATAAGATACTAAGAGAGGGATGTATACAACCAAAATCATCCACCATAAGTTGATCTGCTGACTTGCAGAAATCTTACGATTATTTAAAAATGGCTTCATTTTCTGCTCCTGCACTAGGGTTACCGAATTATTTGTTACCTTTTCCTCTATGTGTCTTTGAGCACAATGGCACTACCGGAGGGGTGTTGGTACAGCTTCATGGGACAAGGTTTCGCCCATGTGCTTATCTGTCTAAGACACTTGACCCCATCGCTCGGGGTCTACCGCCCTGCTTACGAGTCATCGCAGCCTGTGCCTTACTAGTTCAGCATTCGGAACGTATGGTTCTCTCACACGAAGTTCACTTACACACGTCACATCAGGTGAAGCATGACTAATATTGATAATCTTGACCAACACATGCCTGCTCAAAGACGATCCAACATAACTGGTATGAAGGCTAGACATGGAAAATCATGTCGAAGTCTGCAAATAGATTTCACCCATATGCCACAACAAGGAAAGTACAAATATATTTTGGTTATAGTAGATATATTTACAAAATAACATTATCTATTATGTGGAAGTATCATATTCCTTATCACCCCTGGTCAAGTGAGGTGGTAGAACAGATGAATAGAATCATAAAGGAAGCCCTAACTAAAGCAATGCAAGACACTGGCAAAACATGGGTTCAGGTACTACTTACCGTTCTGGCAGAGATAAGAATGACGCCAAACCCGATTATTAAATTATCTCCCTTTGAGGTAATGTTTGGAAGACCATTCTTAACACCGGGTTGTTTGCCCTATGTATGAATGACACCAGTAATCTGCCTCTGTGTAGTCTACAGGAAGAATACACCTGTCTGTTAATGGATCGAATAAGGAAGGCAGTCCAAGGGATAGTTCTACACCAGCCTCTCCCTGATGCCTCTCCTTCTCATACGATAAAGCCTGGTGATTTGGTATTAATAAAGAATCGAATAAGGAAGGCAGCTGAAGGGATAGTTCTACACCAGCCTCTCCCTGATGCCTCTCCTTCTCATATGATAAAACCTGGTGATTTGGTATTAATAAAGAGTCTAGACCCAAAGGACACTGGGAAACGAGGCCTACACTCGACCTCACACTGTCATATGCATTACAAGAACTGCTGTACTGACTCAAAATTCTCCACAGTGGATACACGCTACCAGAGTGAAGAAGTATGTTACAGAATAATATGTCTAGCCCTAAATGAAACATTCTGTTTTTGTTACAGGTCTGCCACTAACACAGGCCTATAGTAGCTACACTGCCGCACTATTAGCATACCGGCTCAGACACACTCAGATAGTAGATGAAGATCTACTTTTAGCCAGTGGACTAAACCCTGGTACAATACAACACCTGTAATTCCACCATCTATTGGCAAAAAGTCACTCTCGATCATGGGCTGTGCAATTAGTTTTCTACGTACCGGTACCAAGATATCAGAGCTGTACTGAAAAACTCCAATTATATAGACTAACACAGAGTAACCAAATATACTGCGCCACAATTTTTGAAAAAATATAAAAACAGGACCCCGTAGTACGACCACTCTCTCCTTCCTTTCTAGCACTTCACCTATTCACCTGTCACCTTGAAAATTCCCCTTCTAGGCAGTCATGGAACTATCAACCGCAAGCAACATCCCTGATAATGAGACTAGCAACAAATAAGACTAGCAACAAATGCAGCAAATATTGAAAATGAAAACCCAGGAAACCCTGGTTCCGTAGCAACAGGGTCAACGTCTCCCTCTTCTAGGAACCGGAACATGGACCTATACTTACTGCAAGTGTTGCATTTCGTATGCGCTGTTTTTACTATGTGGTGTACAATACTTACCTTAAATTTGCCAAGAAGGTCAGCTACAATTGATGCCGTGGAAAATAACAATTATTTGTTACAAATGAGTGACGATAAAATGCACCACCAAAGCTATTTCGAACAAAACCTATGGTATCACTATGCTCAAGCTTTAGCCCAGCACAAAGTAGAATCCAATAATATGCCACAAAGCACCACTCACCCTTTCGTACTTTCACCTTTAATTACTTTTACCTTTACTTGGACCTGGTGCATGTTGGAAGCCATTACCAAGGGACTACCCACACACACCATAGATCCATTTTCAAGAGATCCCAGGGCCGATTTGCACACCCTGATGCCCACCATGGCCTTTACTACTGGGTTAACATGGCCCGATTCTTATGTTACCATATCACCTCCAGCCTGGTATACAGTCCACAACAGACCCTTCTGTAACACATACTCTGTGGATAACACCAGGGCCCGAATATAATAACTGCACCCCTAGAGAAGAGGCATGTACAGCCATTACAGGGCGCGTAACTATCACCAACTTATTGGACTATGATATACCAGTTAAAGAGAACCCTGGTGTCTTTCCTCTTTGCTTTGAAAGACCTATTATTACTTTTGGTATTAATTATGGAAAGATGGGGTTGTGGAATGTGACCGACACATTTGGGGGTTGTATCAAAGCAGAGATGCCAACGCATTATTACCGCTCCCTTATTTTCATCCCAAGCATTGCAAGCATTAATACAGGGTATAGATCTGGAACAATCACCAAATAGCCTTATGGTATGTCCGTCTGATAACACAGTCATGAACGAACCCCATGACATTTGGGGGTGACGATCCTGAGTTAAACGATCACTTTGCCCTATACTACCCAACTCAACACAAAGACTGCTCATTAGCCTTTCCAGTTTTCGGCACTTTACCACACCTGATGTATACTGCATATGTGGAAATAGGGCTTATGCTTCTTTGCCCATGACATGGACTGGGGAATGTGCATTGGCCCAACATATTAATGGATCATACAGTTCCACTATACACACACGAATATAGAAGGCCTACCTGTTAAACAGCATGGTAGATATGTTATAAGAACTAAATCATTAAATAGTATTCCTCAAAAGGATTTACATTGTTCCAAATGATATCTGTTTGGACTGGATAGTCAGTCACTGTATAATGTCTCTGAGGAACACTGACTAACAACCAAATCTAGACGTTTTTGGCTCTCCTTGATTCCATTCTTTTCCAGCACAGATCAATATAATCTAATACAGATATCCCATTTACAATTAGCTAGATTTGCGAATGCTACCGCCTATCTCCACCATCAAGGAGAAACTAACCGCACTTAGGCTCATGACTCTTCAGAACCGTCTGGCACTGAATATAATACTGGCTAAGGAAGAGGGCATCGGTCAAATGGTGGGAGAACACTGTTGCACATTTATACCTGCCAATGGTGCTGACAACGGGACCATAACTATAGCCCTGAATGAGATGAATCATGTGGCTAAGAAGTTGCATGAACAGGTGATTCTACCTGGGTCTGTTTCTCGTATTGCTCTTTGGTCCATGCATATGCAGGTGTGCAATGAACTGTGTTCATGATATGATACATACCACCATGGAGGAGCGACAGCGTAGATGCTCCCGACCGCTTGCTACTGTGACCTAAGTCGTGAAAACTCCTCGACAGTGGACGGTAGCATAATCAGTAATATTTAGATTGTTGACAAACATTTCTTATATACATTAATGTCAAAAGGTGGCAACTGTTAGGGTATAAGGTATTATGATTATGATGTTCTAAATTATTAATGTAGTTGGTTTTATTCACTTATTACTCAATACTTTGAACTTTGTTTCTGTGTATTTTTATATCTGTACTAGAACATATAATCTTTTGGAGGCTGAAACATTCATTTCTATCGGCATATAATCATCACAGTATCGTAATGTATCATGCATGTATCAATGGCTTATAGAAAGATAATCCTTTATGTACATTAATGTAATGATTAATGTTGGTTCTGTGAAGACAAGGAGTACTGATGGAGACTTCCCGTATGTTTGCCTGCATAACAACCTTTTGACCTCGGGCTAGAGATTGGTCTACGTCGCTTACGAGCTGCACTGATGTGTAAGAAGTGTGATAAACCACAGAATATCTAGATCCAGATGTAGGCCGAGGTTATTCATAAAAAAGAGCATAGGCCTTTCTAAACATTTAAAAGACCTTGTACATTACAGTGCAGATGGGAGTCACAGAAGGCTCCAGATGTTTCAATAAGGGATGTGTTGATATTTGGTTATGCCTTGTCATTATGACTTGTTTCTACTAATATTACCCACCATGACTGTGTGTACACCTTATGACGTGTGTAATATCTCTGAAGGCCACAGGGACCTCCCTAATTCAACTATATAAATGTGTGTGTATCCTTAATACATTAGAGATCTTGTGAACTCACCAGTGTGTGTGTGTCATATTTTCTCCCTTGAGCTCAAGAATTTACCAACAAAGAATTCCTCATACCTCAGATTGGACATCTTAGAACCTTGATTCTACAATTAGCAATGCAAATTTTTTGTGAAGTTAGTGGGTCACAGGCTTGATGCAGTTATTACAAGCCAAGTGTTTGCAACTAAATATGATGACTTATTACTTTAATCTATTTTAAATGCTGATAAAAATTTCAAGTAAAATTGAGTGGGTTAGGACAAAAGGACAATCTTCTGAACTGTATTTTAGATCCAGATATAAATACCTATAAATACAAGTTTAAAAGAGCAAGATTCTGCATTAAACTGATATTTACATTTAACACAGACAATACATGACAATGAATTTAAGAATAACAGCATTTTTTCAACCCCTATGTAATAGTGTTGTTCTCAACACTTTCTGTGAGTTGTTATGGTCTAAGGTTGAGTTTAAACATAAGTAAGACTTTGGGAACTCTATAACGATCATTTATTTGCTTCAGCTGTGATGCATATACAAACCCCACTCATGAAGTTATACAATGTCAGTTGCAAAAATGGGAAAGACCAGGGAGATTCCGCAAAAGCTGAGAGAGTACATTATTTTGTTATACCTAATAAGTCTTGGGTGTAAGATTAAAGAAAAACATTCCAAGAGACACCATTTGGGCATTTCTAAGGAGGTTTAAATGTATGGAACAATTCCAAACCTGCCTGGTCAGTGAATAAAGCCCAAATTCTTACTACCAAATTAGTAGGGTAAATAAGTAAGAACACCTACACGATGACCCGATGAAGACAGGTAAGTGCTTAAGTGGTACCCACAAAACAAACAATACACAATGATTTCATTGTCACATGCCAAGACGCACTTAACTATTGACCAAAAGGAACCAAAGAAAGTACGCTAGAATGTGCAAGAAGGAATTTAAGTAAAACTACAAAGTTTAGAGAGATAGTTCCTTGAGCTGATGAAGCCATCCTGGAACTGTTTGGAACAGTGCTGCCAACCTATGATTAGTGAGTAGAGCTTTGGGCCATCAATGAGAAATTGGTGGTTCAAATACAGGCTCTACTATGCAGTCCTTGAGCAATACCCATAACCCTGTCTGATCCAGGGTCTCTGACCCCAGCTTCCAAACAAGTTAGGATATGCAAAGAAAGAATTTCATTGTACTGTAGATCTGTGTATGTGTAATAATGGTATTCCTCTTCAATTATATTCTATTTCATTCTATTCCATTCCATTTAGTGGTATGTGAAAGACCAGGCTTATGACGATTAGAATACCATTCCCAACATAAATCATTGATGCAGGGAACTTTATCTGCAGCAGGAACTGGATCTTAATTGCGTTCCTGGCATCATAATATCTTTAATACTAGGTCATTTTAAAAAGTAACACGAGGTCTTCTGTTGACAAAAAAACTCTGGTGATCAATGGACTTTCAAAAAAGACAATGATCCCAAGCACATAAGTGGCATTATTAGTCAGAAGATTTACATCTGATTTAAAGAAGGCAGTTGCAGCGCTGAAGCCATTAAACATCACCCTTCTAGAGGTTTTTGCATGTGAAAAATAAAAAAATTATATTACAAATGAGAGGTGTAGGAAGCCTGTCAGAACTTACAGATTGCTTGTTAGAACTTATAAAAGCAACATTTTCCACAAAATACTAAAGATTGGGGTTGAATAATAGTGCACATGTGTTAAAACATTAATTTTTTTCATTTAAACTTCAAAGTTAAGTCAACTTCAGCTGTCAAAATAATTCAACTATGTATCAATAAATATTATGGGCCCTATTTTAGTGATCTTTGGCAAGCCATGGCAGTGTGTCTTTGATATCTTAACGACAAGAAAATTATGCTTTGTGCGATGCGAAACATGCAAAGGGGATGTACGATGTCTCTTAATTATTTGTTGTGTGTTTTGGGAATAACGTGCAATGAACCAATAATGCCTCTTACATTAACAATAAAGTGCTCGCGCACCTTTACACCTCGCACACCTTCACATGAACAAGCAGGTCAGTTTCTTCTGCTGAAAAGTGTTGGAAAAGTTCAAATAGCTGGCATGTAAACAAACACAGAGATGTATTTTTGAAGTTTATTCATAACAATACCAGAAAGAACAGCATAAGATAAAACAGATGACCTAAGCTAAGTTATAATGCTGAACGAGGAGGTCAGTTTCTTTTCCTGTGAAAAGTGTTGGACAAGTTCAAATAGCTGTGCCATTGAAATAGCAAATCTGCCAAAGTCAGATCTCATTGGACTCTTAAAGGAAATGGCAAGTGACCCACTGATTGGTTTATTGCATGCCATTATTAAGAAGTGCAGACACAAGGCGTGAAAAGGACAGCAATGAGGGGCTTGAATAGATATGTATGAACATTTTGTGCTCAAAGTTGATTTGTTAGGGAAAATGCCAATCAAACAGATATAGTTTGTTCAGTTAGACGACATTGCACATCTTCAAAACTGCAGCTCTTGTGTTCCACAATGGTAAGAATTCATCAAAGGCTAGCCACTGTTGTCCATTTTTTCAGATTAACTACTGTAGCTCAAATTGCTGAAAATTTGAGTTAATGCTGGTTCAGATAGAAATGTTTCAGAATACATGGTGCATCTCAGTTTGTTATGCATGGGGCAGTATAGCTACAGACCAGTCAGTTTAATATACTTAACGGTACCATGAGCAAAACCACATTGGGTCAGGGGATTCTTTTAACTGCAGAGACACATTTGGATATGTACATAAAAGGCATAAATTCAAAAACATCTGAGTAAATGAGATTTTTGTGAATTAGACATGCAGCCCATTCCATTAATATGTTAACAAGAAACAGAATAAAAGTTATACAAAAGGAATGTAGGAATGCAAAAAAAGAAGGACAAAGAGTGTGGATGAGAAGAATCCAAAAGGAAGAAAACAGTATGAGCCATGGTTTAATATTCACCTTCACTTGTAATAACAAGTATGTAGGGTGTGGTATTTTGTCCACTACCTATTACCACTATGACAAGTTTTAATTTTCCAAGTTGCATGCATGAGAAAAGAAACAAAGAAAATTTGTCTAAACAAATGGTGACATGTTTAGGATTCTTCACTACATATTTTGATTAAAATACATGCATGGGATTTATTATATACAGCACAGACACACTGTACAATGATTTACTGTTATCATTTTCAAAACTTTCGCAACCAAAGTGTCAAGTATTTTCTAAAATAAATTTAAAAAAACCATCAAAAAAAGAAAAGAAAAAAAAAACACAGAGCAGCATCAGGTAAATAGAAAACTATGATGTGTTTAGCTCTTGATTATAAAATATGACATGGACATTTTTTCCCAATAATTTTAATATTACTGAAGTCTTTCATGATTTAGTGACTTTAGTTGTCACAATACAGTGTGTAAAGTGTTATATAATCATAATGTACAACGTGTTGCCAGGTGATCTGGTAAAGTCAAGTTACATAACAATAAGACTGGAGTAATCATACCTTTGGTTGCAAGACGTACACAGTTGATCTTGGTTTCCTAAATATATAAAAGAGAGAAATATATAATTTAATGTGTTATTCAGGTCAACAAAGATTGCAAATATTGCATTAACTTCCAACAAAAAATAACATGTTTTAAATATGTTCAAAATATGTTTCCCATCTATTATAAAACATAGTAAATGCCAATTACCTTAAAATAATTTTAAGAAAGGAGTTCAAAGCGACTGTTTTAACAGAATTGTTCAACATTTGTAAAAAAAAAACTAAAACTTTTCCAAAATCACAAGAAAAGAATTACCAAACAGATGTTCCCTTTTATATGTTAAAAATAAAAATGTTATCTAATAAAATTTAATAGCTGAAATGGTACATGACTGACAAAAGGAGTGTAAAACACAGAGATGTATTTTTGAATTTTATTCACAACAATGCCAGAAAGAACAGCATAAGACAAAATAGATGACCTAAGCTAAATTTTAATGCTACTCCCTAAATGCTAAGCTCAGCTAATCACACAACAATACTAAGATAAAGGGTAATCTGAATGTTAAACAAGAACTAATTAACAGAACAAGAACTAATTAACAGAATTTAGAGACAGAACTAAATATGTAAAATGGGGTAGAACTTAAGCAGATTAATGCAATAAGTAGGATCAATAAGTTCAACAAGGCAAAACCGGACAAATCAGAACTAACCAGAGCATACAGGACATTGTCACACAGCAGCTCTGTGTGTATCTACCATGTCCCCCTACACCCAAAGGCAGCACCACATGCAGACACACTTCCCCAGCTTTGATTGGCTCTTTATAAGGAGCATTCTGGGCTCAGTTTGTTGGAGCACATTGCATGTTCGTCCCTGCTTGTTCTTGAATCTCCTTCAGGCTTAGGTCTGTTTTTCAGTTTCATTCTAGTTCAGTACTTCTGTTTATCCTGTATGTCTTCTTGTTTTCGTTCCTGCATGTCTGCAAATTTCTACGTCCCTACCTGATTTGTTAATCTCTGTTGTAGTTATGGTTGCTAGTTTTATTTGTGTTTTATTCGGTAGCACTATCTAATTATTGCAGGTGAACTTAATCTAACCTTCTCTAAACTTTTGAATGTCCGAGTGTTCAATGTTTCAATGCTGTTCTCTAACAACAAGCTTAATAGCAAAATTCACATGTGTTAGATCCATCAATCGACCAGTACATTTCCTAGTTCAATTAGAATTACTATTTAAACCGTCCTCCTCATCATGCTATTTACATTTGGATATCATGAGACCACACCTAATAATTGATCAACAGTACCTCACCATTGCGAGGCTTCAAACAGGATGTTATCAGATGGAAGTGGCCACTGAATGTAGTATTATAAAGTGTCAGCAGCAGATTGCAACACACATGCAGAGAGACAAGTCACAGCAAAAAAAAAAAAAAAGACTTGGACAATGTTTTCGCCACATCCCATTCAAAATGGTTTTGAAAACACACCTCCAGGCACATATGTCATCGTCAAGCATGGGCCAGGGGGCCAAAATGGTGTTCACTGATGAAAGTCAATTTGCGCTGAGAAGAAATAATGGCCGCCAACGATGTTGGAGACATCAAGGAGAGTGCTATGCCACTGTTGTTACCAGAAGAGCCTTTGGTGGTGGTGGAATTTTGTAAGCTTGTAGACAGGTGTCTAAGGTGTATTGTAGACAGATCAATCAGTTATACTGGAGGTTAAAAGCAGAAAAGGTGTGTGTGTATAACGACAGATCTTGTGACACTTGGATTGCACACAGTTGGACTTCATTTCTCTAAGCATGTGACTTCTGAATGTAATTGGTCGCACCCGAACTTTTTAAGGTCTTCATAGCAAAGTGGGTGAATACATATGCACATGCCAATTTTCATGCCAGTTTTTATTTCAGCAATTTTTTATATATATTATTTCTCATTTCACTTCGAGACTATTTTGTGCATCTGCATCACATACAATTAAGATTTTAAAACATTTAAACACAGGTTGTAATGTAACAAAACAGGTAAAAAAAAAAGTCAAGGGGAAAGAATCCTTTTGCAAGGCACTGTACATGAAAACTTGGGTGCAGAAAAATGGCAACAGGTGCTCTGGACTGGTAAGTCATCATTTGTAACAGAAGGGAGTTTGTTCACCAAAGGGCTGGAGAGTTGTACAATAATGAGTAGTCACAGTAAACAGTGAAGCATGGTGGAGGTTCCTCGCATGTTTGGGGCTACATTTCTGCAAATGGTGCTGGAGATTTAGTCAGGATTAATTGTGTCCTCAATGCTGAGAAATACAGGCAGATACTTTTCCATCATGCAATACCATCAGGGAGGCATCTGATTGGCCCCAAATGTATTCTGCAACAGGACAATGTCCCCGAAAATACAGCCAAGGTCATTAAGAACCATCTTCAGCATAAAAAGTAGAAGTCCTGGAAGTGATGGCATGGCCCCCACATAGCCCTGATTTCTACATCATCTGGGATGTGGGTGTGTGTCTCTTCATATTACATGAAGAGACAGAATGATTTTAGGAAGCCTACATCCATAGAATATCTGTGGTTAGTTCTCCTAGATGTTTGAAATAACCTACCAGCTGAGTTCCTTCAAACACTGTGTGCAAGTCAACCTAGACGAATTGATGCTGTCTTTAAGGAAAAGGGTGTTAAAACCAAATATTTATTTGATTTCGATTAACTGCATTTTGTAAATTGATGAAAAATCATTGAAGTTTGAACAGTGAAGCCAATTCCCTTATTTTAGCCATAGACTAAAAGTAGATCTACATTTCAGCTTTTATTTCCATGTATTTACATCTGGATCTGATACACAGTTCAGGGGATTGCACCTTTTGTCTGAACCCATCCATTTTTACTTGTGAGAGAAAGTATTGGAACCTATTTGCTTATTAAATAGATTAAAATGAATAAGATATCATTTTGAATTACAAACCCTTTGCTTGTAATAACTGCATCAAGCCTGTGATCCTCTGACATTAATAAACTTTTGCTTTCTTCTTTTGTGATGGTTTTCCCGGCTTTTATTGCAGCCTCTTTCAGTTGGTGTTTGTTTTAGGGAGTAACATGCATGTCCTTTATGAGGTAACATGCATGTCCTATAGGGTTTAATGCTAGAGATTAACTAGGTCTTTCTAAAACCTTCCACTTCATGCCCCTGATAAACTCTTTAGTAGTTTTGCAAGTGTGTTTTGGTCATTATCTTCCTGTTAGATGAAGGATCTCCAAATAAGTTTAGTTTAGAATTAATTTAAAATGACAAACAAAATGTTTCTATAGACTTCTGAGTTCATTGTACTGCTGCTATCATGCAAGACATCATAAATAAAGATTAATGAACCCATTAGAAAAAGCCATGCAAGCACAAACCATGAAATTACCTTCACTTTGTTGCACAGTTGAGTATGTACTTTTGGATCATGAGCAGATCCTTTATTTTTCCAAACTTTAGCCTTTCTATCACATTGGTGTAGTGTGAATACTATTCAAGCCCCAAAGAAGCCTACCACCTAGACTGTTGCATGCCCAGAGAGAAGCATGGGGGTAGATCAGTGATGGTTTGGGCTGCCATATCATGGCATTCCCTTGGCCCAATACTTGTGCTAGATGGCCACGTAACTGCCAAGGACTATCGAACCAGTTTGGAGGACCAT